>NDGN011472668.1:0-11340 GCA_002564285.1 Tympanoctomys barrerae | reverse complement strand
AGAGAAGGAGAGAAGGAGGGTAGGAGAGAAGGAGGGAAGGAGGGTAGGAGAGAAGGAGGGAAGGAGGGAAGCAGGGAAGGAGGGAAGGAGGGAAGGAGGGAAGGAGGGTAGGAGAGAAGGAGGGAAGGAGGGAAGGAGGGAAGGAGAGGTGCTTGAATTGAGGCTATCACCCATGCTGGAAGCAATCGGCGAAGTGGTGGCAAACATGAAGAGGAAGCGAGCCGGCCGGGGCACAGCTGCACTAAGTCCAAGAGGAAAGCCCTGGAAGCAGGTAGCCGTGACCTCAAATCAGCAGCCAGGAGGACTCCAGGAAGTGCTAGAGCTGACCAGAGGTGGGAAGACCTCCGTGAACTACTGCAACGTCCCAGGCTGACCCAGAGCATCTCTCTGGGAAGGAAAGAGACGGGCACCACTCCCCCTGGGCCAAAAGGTGACCAACACTGAGCTGAGCTCCAGAGACTCCCAGCCTCTCAGGGGCCCAGGCTCCACCCCCCGCTGGCTTTTCACCTGACCCAGGACATGGTGTGGAGCTCTCACGGGAGCCATGGGTCGTGGCAGGTCGCAGCTGTGCGGGGAGGCTAACAGCTCGACTCCAAGGACAAGCAAGTACCAGTCTCCATTTCCTCACACACACGATTTTCCTATGAATTGCCACGTGAACAACATTATCCCCAACATCTGAAGTATGAAAAATTTCCGACAGAAAGAAAAGCTGAACACTATCACAGGTCCACCAAAATGGCTAAAATTAAAACTTAAAAGACTGACAAAAACAAGCAGTGGCGAGGATGTGAAACAAGGAGGAATCTCACATGTTGCTCCTGGAAGCAAGCGTGCAACCAGTTCAGAAAAAAACGCATCCTTCTCTACAAAACCTTAGTCTACGCGGCAGCGCCCAACAAGTGGGAGCCAACGAAATTTCCCTCACGGATTCCCGAAAAGCCGTATGTGTGCGCATTCCTAGAAATACCAGTTCTAAGAGCCTCAGATACTCATGTTTCCTGTTTCTGCTCCACCCTTACCACCTCCCCGCAGTGTCACGGCCACTGAGGACAAATGCTTTCCACCAGGACGTGGGGCTGGTTGCTCAAGCCACTCCCCTCCTCCCTGCAGTCCACTGCTGAGCCCGGCTGGCCACACCACTAGCTCCCCATCACCATGTTCCCAGCACCCCTGTCCCATCCCACTCAGAGCAGCTGAGCAGGATATTCTGATGGAGACAAAAGCCAAGACAACACATTCCTCTTCAGGCCCAGACCCGCCCAGCCACACGTGCGTCTGAACCACACCATCGCTCTGTGCTGCTTCCTCCAGCAAAACCAGGCTCCGAGCTGCAAAGCTCACGCCCCTGCACGCTCAGCCTGGGAGTCCAAACAGACTCCAACACGTCCAGAGTCGCGCCAGGGCCCACAAGTTCCTGGTAATTATGCAGTGAAATTCCTCTCCTTGTTTTGGAAGGGTGGAGGGAGGCTCAGGGCTCCCCCAAGGAAATCCTGACTGTCCCTGGGAGCTGCCCTCACACCGGGACCCTCCCAGGACACCCCTAGGGATGAACGGGGCTCCACATGCTTCGTGCACTCGGCATCCGTTGGCAGCCGGGGAGCCTCTGCACCCCTCCTTAAGGCAATTTTCTTATGTGTACAAATAAATTCATAGGAAACTGCAAAGCAAGTGAATCACGTCAAAAGATGATTATCTAAATTTATCGTAAAATTTGTGATAAGGCTAACAGATGTCAGTACTACTCTGGCACAGAGAAAGATAAACTTGAAGCACCTGCAGGGAAGAAAATGGATCCGCCTTGAGGCCGTAATGGTAAGCACTGTAAATCAGACCTACGGGCTTCAACGCGTGGTTTCTCTCATGTGAAAAGCCATATAAAGAAAGAGCAAAATAAAACACAGACAACAAACAGGAAACGGGAAGACAGATCTTTTGCAAACGGAAAGGGTACCAAGGGACGGAGGAAGGCAGTAGGGAGGGAAAGAGGGATCTAAGAGCCGTGAAGCTGCGCTGTGTCTGTACTCCCCGTGATGACGGTAATCGTTATACACTACAAACACGTACTAATAAAACAAATGCTCCTTGAATAAACTTAAAAAAGAAAAAAAGACTAAAAGACGTCTTCCTCATTGAGCCACTGAACAAAGAACCAGCTGCAGGTCTTATTACTACCAGAGCCAGGGAGTAGTGGCAAAGGAGATGCTAAATTGCAATTCCAGCTCAGTGACTATAAAGAGGTCTTTTGTTCCCCCTTGCCCCTTGCACCTAAGTGCACAGAACTCTATCCAAGGACCTAAGGCTGAGAACTCCCAGTAGTTAGGCGCTTTCTTTTCGCGCCCTTTGTTTTATTCTTGAGGAAGGAAGGCTCCTTGCACCTGGGAATAGGAACACCGACCCAGATTCTGTGACCCAATGTTTACATCAGCAGTATTCTGACAGGGAGAAGGTGGGAGCAGCCCCAGCACTGACAGAGAAGAGAAGGGGCACACACGTGCGTGCACATGCACACACGTGTCTGCACACACATGCATACAGGTACTCCCAAAGGACGACCAGCCTTACCAAGGAAGGAAATTCTGACACACGATATACATGAATGCACTCTGAGGCCATTTGGTAAATGACATTAGGTGGTGACAAAAGGACAGCTCCTTTATGATTCCACACGATGGGACAACCCAGAATAGTCAGACCCACAGAGACAGAGGCAGCACAGTGGGCGATGAGGCAGAGGGAGGGGACTGGGGATGGTGGGGATGGCTTCAGGGCACCATGAGAGTGTGCAATGAAACACCAACCCCTCGCAGGGCTGAGATGCTTAACCTTATGTTCTGCACATTTGAACTTGAGACCAACTTTCAAAGTAAATACGCACTCTCCCCCACAGAATGTGTGGCTAGAGCAGGCGGTGTGCAGCGGAGCAGAGAGCTCAAGCGCTCCAGTAGCTGGTACTGGAGACCTGCTGCACCGGTTGTGAGCTGGGCCGCCCCGGGCAAGTCGCTTCACTTCTCTGACCTCAATTCCTGCCTCTGAGAAATGAGGGTCGCAGTTGCCGCTACAGCTGCCACGTACTGGGCAAGCAGGATGAGCCCTGGGGGTGATAAGTATGTGTAAACATGACGTCACCGGGACTTCCGGGTCATCCCATGGAGTTGGTTGAACTGTGGCTAGCACCTTCCTGGTGATCTACTTGTTGTTAACGTACCCAAGGCTACTGGCTGAGACACAACTGGGCCAGGCTGGCCAAAGGACCCAGACTCCAGTTCCCTCTGCATCTGTTTCTCCCTCCACTTTTAGCAAGACAGGTGCCATCTTTGTTTCAGGTGCCATGTGGCACAGAGCCCTCCAGGGAGGCCCTCTACAAATGCTTACTAAGGGACTGGAAGGGTTGAGTTCAATGAGACCCCAGGGTGATGTCCTGTGGGAATGAGCCTTCTCCCTGTAGTCTCCAGACCTGGCCTGTCACAGGCCGGTGTCCCCAGGAACCATGAGGCAAGGGTCAGCGAAATAAAGTCTCCCCCAAGAGGTCATAAGCACAGCCCATGCAGTCACATCTACAGCATGCTCCAGGGTCCAAGAGGCTCAAGCGCCCCTGATAGGCAGGAGGGAGCCCTGCCTGACAAGGAGAGCAGCTGACAAAGCTTCAGGGCAACCTACAGTGACTTGGAGTGCTTTCTTGAATGGCTGCTTTTGCCACCAGCCTCTGAGTCTCCTCAGAGGGACTGAGTCTGTCAGGGAAGTGGCCATTAGCACTGTCCTGACACAAACAGCATCCTTGCTGTTTCCACTCACAATTCCATCCTTTTCTACCCAGAATTCCTTGGGGTAGGGGACCTAGCAGTCCCCTCAATGAGGCACACATGGCCCAGCAGGCGGCTGGAGAACATGCACCAGTCATGGGCCGAGTCAGGCCCACCTTGCAGCTGAGGGTTCCAGGTCCTTCTCTACAGGACAGGGCTGTCTGAGGTGGAGCACGATGCCAGACAGCACTCCTCGGCTGTTAGGAGAGAGGAGACCCAGGGACCAACCCTCTCAATCGCAAGTGCAGGCCACACCGGCTGTGGGCATGGGCTGAAGACGCAGGGAGCTGCGCTCTGCAAGGGTTACGGGGTGTGTGCGTGCAAATGCATCCCAAAAGCCAGGGGAAGATCACAACCAACTTATAGTAAGGGGAACTTGGCGGGGCCAGCAACCTAGAGGGGAATGCCAGCCAGTATAACTGATTGCACCTTTGCCAGTAATCTTCTATTTGTTTTGTTTTAAAAAGGCAATGCATGGGACCAATGAGATAGCTCAGCGGTCTAAAGCGCCGGCTTAGGCAAGCTTAGGCAAGCACAGGGATTGCAGTTCAATCCCTGGAACCACATGCCATGCCAGCCCCACCCCCAGGGCAGGCTGAGCCAGCCACTAAAAAATAAAAAACCAAGCAAAGAAGGCAAAATATTAATGGTCAAGCCTGGGTGACAGAAATGGGACTTTCTGATGTTAGTCCTTGTCACTTTGGCTGTTCTCCGCCTGCTTATTGAATAACCCGGAAATCACCTTGGATATGATCGAGCAACATGCCCCACTGGTGACGTGTCCGGAGTTGTATGCACTTATTCTTCTTCATCTTACAAGCTCACGAAGGCAAAATCTATCCTGGCACCTTCCTGAAAGAACCCAGGGTCCAACTCTGCCAGACCTGAGTTCCCGGGCCTCTGGCGACTTCAAGCAGCATGCTCTCCCAGGACAAGCCCTTCAGGTCCTGGCTCTCTATCCGGATTCAATCCAAGTACCTGGCTGAGGACTCCACACCTGGGGCCAAGCGCCCAGCCACGGTCCAGGGACCTGCGACACCAGCACCATCACCAAAGCTCCTGATTCACAGCAGCCAGGCCACGTTGACACCACACTGCTGCACTGGGCTGGTGGGATTCACGCTAGAGGTAGACACCACACGGCCTTTCTTTTAGGCGGCCTGACCTGGAGCGAGAGGATAGGAAGTGGGTAGCGGCCCCCGAAGTTCACATAAACTCTGAAATTATCGCCGCATCCCTCACACCCTTCATGCTCACCACCCTTCCAGGCCCTGTGGCTTGACAGAACCAGATACCACCTTTCCATGAAGGCAGCCTCTCTGTGTAATTTCTGGCACCAATGAGGAAAAGAAAACCTTCGGGATATTTCTTGCCCTTTCCTGACCTCAGCCAGGGCCCAAGTGAAGAACAGAATCCTCTGAAAACCTAACTGGGCCCCAAACTATGGCCACTGTGATATCTGAATTCAAGGTCTGCCACGAGCTTGGGGAGCACGTGTTCCCTGCCACCTCATCCCCCAACATCTGCTTGCAAAGAAGCAGAGCCATGGATGAGGAACAATGAAACCCCTCCAGCACGGCTTCGGGAGAGGCTCCAGGCAGGCTTGGCCTCTGGGCTCAGGGTCCAGACGCAAGCCCTGCGCCCCAGCTAATGGCCCCGCAGCAGCCCTGCTTTCACTTCCTCTTCTGGAAGTGACATTCTGTTGTGCAGCCCTGTTCTTCCAAGGACAAGCAGTGACATTTGGGGGAGGCAGTCGACCTCGACAGTCACCATTTGACAAAGCACAGTGACAGTGGGGGCAGCTGGTGTTTGCTTTTCATGGAGGGTGGTGAGTGTGGAGCCACCAGATAACTGAAACCTCTGCTGTCTTCCTGCCACTGTCGACCATCACCATAGAAACCACATCCTGCCACTGCCATGGCAACCGTGCAGTACCAACCACTCCGCAAGCTATGATGCAGAGACCGCTCAGGAAGCCTGCTACAAGGTCTTGGGGCTGAAGGGTCTGCGGTCCCCAGGCTCAGGGACCAGGAAGTGACAGACAAAGCCTCCCAAAGTGATTCATTTCTTGGTTTAAAGGCCCTCCTCCTGCTCTTCAAGCATTAATTTATGCTAAAATTAAATCCTTGCTAAAGAACATCTCTTCCTGGGCTGCAAAAATCTGTGGGGCAAAATGCCTCAGAGTCAGGAGTGCTGGGGGGGGTCATTTTCTGACACACGCCAGGGCCAAATTCAAGAGGACCTGACACCCAGAGCACAGGGCTCCCCACAGTAAAGCACAAGGCCTGCTCTGTCTGCTTCTATGCCGGGCCAGGTTTCCAGCCTCACAACATCACTTGTGAATCAAACCTCCCACTTCCTAATCACATTGCAAGGCGCCATGATGCTCAGGGAGGGCCCATGACTTGCCCAGGGCCACACACCACCATGGGCGGGCTGCATCACCCTCTGATGTGCAGGCCCCGAGAAGCTCTGATCCACTTAACTGCACCCAGGGCAGAGTTCTGCTTTCAGTCTCCACTTAGCAGCCAAAGCCGAGCTTTAATAAGCATTGTTTTAATAAACACCTGGAGCCACTCTGCAGAGATGGCTTACTTTGCACTTGGCACGGTGTGTACCTCCTGGGGGACATCTCGTTTCTGTCTCCCAGAGTATATGGGGTGGGAGGAGTTTACTGGGGAGCACACAGCGGGCAAGAGGCAGTCATGGGGCTCCTGCCTGGCCAGCTGGCTCAGGGTGGGGGTCTTAGCCACCCCATGCTACACCAGCTAAAACACAGGTACCACCCCCACAGCCTGGAGAGACCGCCCAAGGCCCCCACCATCTGTGCTGTGCCCGCCACTCCATCGAGATGTCTGAGATGGCCTGCTTCGCTGCACTAGGGCAGGGACGCACCACCCATGGCCGTGTCCCTGCGCCCTGGCCACAGTGCCAGCACCATGACAGCTTCGGGGAGCTGGAAGACGGTGCACATCTGTACTGGGTGTGTCCCACGCAGCTACATGCAACTGCCATTCTGTAGGTGACAAGTGGCCACAGGCTGGTGATTTCCTATGGCTTATCCTCGTCTTAGCTGCACGACAAACAATTTCACTTCATGGATCAGGAACCCGCGACATGGACAGGTTAAGACACTGCCAAGGTCAGGAAGATAGGAAGTAGGAGAGGGGAGGTGCCAACCTGCCTCTATCTGGCTTCCTCCACCGCACCCACATGGACCCCCCCACTTATCTGCAGCACACGTGGCCTGGCTGGGACAGTACAGCACCGGAGCACAGAATAGACAGCCTGCTTCCTTTGCTGTCCCAGAGCTGGGCAAGGGGTCAGGACTCCCCTGGGGTAGCCCAAGCCCTACTCCGGAACCGAAGCAGGTGCCTACATGATGAGACTGTAATTGCAGGTATTTTATATTTTTAAATCAACACCAAGAGACACAGGAAGCAGGCAGACAGTGACTTCACTGGTCGGAGCCCCACCTGGCACCTGCGTAGGGTAGGACGCTCACTCCAATGGCACACGGCTGGCCACGCGAGGCGGGAGCTGGGCCCTGCTCTGTCCAGGAGCCTGCCAGGAATGCAGAAATGAGCATCTCCCAGGCCTGGGCTCCTGCTCACTCCCAGGCAGGTGGGGGGTTCTGTATTCCTTCTATCCACGTTGGAGAGGCCACCGTAGTCACTGACAATCTCCACACCTCAGTGCACTTCCCAACCCAGGCATCAACAAGCCCGAGGAGCCGCAGAAACTGGACCTTGGCAGATGGCAGGTCACACTTGCAAAATGATGACAGATTTCTGTGCTCAGTGAGCTTCCGACCTCAGTAGAGCCAGAGAGGAAACACAGGGATGAGGTCACCACTAGGCCTGAGCCATGGAAGATCAAAGCAGATCGGGACATGGAGCGCTACCCACACAACCTTCTCCAGAGTGACATCCTCTGGCAGCTGTGGAACCCACCTCCTGCGCTGCTTCGAGCCACAGTGGTGCAACAGGACCCCTGGCACTTGCTATGTCTGTGGCAAAATCCCGCAAGTCCACTGGCGTTCATTTTCCTAGAAAATCCTCGAACTCTGAAAGGTTCCCGGTACTGGGGCTGGAGGTCAACACTGAAAATAGATGTCTTAAGTCACTGCCAACTTTGTGCCATGCCTGTTCCTCCAAGCCTCCAGGGAATAGCCAACTCCAAAAATGGCATTCCCAAAGGACAGGATCACTTCCGAAAGACGCCAGGAGAGCCGGAGCGCTGTGCTGCCACTCAGGAGCTCCTCCGGGGAAAGCGCTTCCAGCCTGCCTGTTTTGAGGAGAGACTCCCATGACGTGGAGGGGAAACTGCGAGGACACAGGGACAGCTTGAGTGCGGCCCTTTCTCTCTCTCAAAGGGCCTATTATCTACTGGGCGCAACACATGCAACCATTAAATAGCTAGCATTAAAATTCAAGTAATACCCAAACAGAAAGCATGAAAAGCAACTAAATCCCCTCACTGAGTTCAATCCCGCTCTCCCGCAGCAATAACTCCTCTGGCCAGTGCGGAGTGTTTCCTTGAAGTCCTTTTTCTGGACATTTATTCACAGATAGCAAACATGCATTTGTGCTATTGCATGACGCGTTCTCACACAGCAACACGTCTCGGGCCTCTTTCCACAGCCGGGCACTTCAGATGCCTTCATTCTTTCTTGCTGCAGTTGCTTTTTTCTGAATCCACAGAAGAAAATGCATCAGAATGTACCAGCCTCGTCTCTGCTGAGGAGCTGACAGCCGTCTCCCTCCTCACTCGGCTACCTTACACATCCCTGGGCAGGGCTCTGTGCGCAGGTGGGGATTCCTTCAAGATAGACGCCCAGAGCCTAGGCACCCATGCCAGGCGCCAGACACAGTGCCTGGGAGAACCCGAGTTATAGATAAGTCAAAGGCCAGTAGCCCAGAGTGGGCAGAAGCCAGCAGCGACGCAGAAAGCACCTGACCTGGAGGAGGGAAGGGCAGGCTTCCTCTGATGGGGACATCCAAGCTACAGTTGGTGCTGGCCAGGAGACACAGCCCAGGCAGGGAGCAGGACAAAGGACGCCAAGCCTGGGGCACAGCACAAGCCTTCAGAGGACAAGACCTAAGCAAGCACTTCTTGCATTTAGGAAAAGAAAGCTCCGCACACCTTCAACAGAGGCTGTTGCGAGGCCACAAGGTCCTGCAGGAGACGCAAGAGCTGGCTGGTAGCACAGCAAGCACCAGGTGAACCAAGTGCCAGGAGAGCACGGGCTGAGACCACGGTCACAGAGCAGAGAGGGGAGCAAAGGCCTGGGAGGAGGGTGCAGAATGCAGGAGTCTCCCTCTGCATGGAAAACAGCAAAGGTCAGCAGAACCGCTGGCCTGCCTGAGTCAGCTGACAAGCAAATGCAGGGAGGCAGGGCCATGGCATCTTTGTCTGTACCAGTCAGGGTCTAACCAAGAGTCAGAACCACCCAGGTGTCTGAACAGACGGACTTTAACCCAGGAAAACAGCTCTGTGGCAGAAGGCCGGAGAAACCAAACAGGTCAATAAAGCAACCCAGAGATTATGAACAGCAGGAAACAGCCACCACCCACAGGCCAGAGGGGCAGAGAGGAGGTGGCGCTACTGAAGCCAAGGGTTGGCACCACTGGCCAAACACAGACCCCGGGGAGACACAGCTGCTGTCAGAGCCCAGTGGAGAAGCGCAGAGTGGGCACTCACATCCTGGCGTCTCTGCCACAGCCAGCAGAACAGAGCAAGGACAAGGAGTGGGCCCCAGGGCAAACAGCATGCCCAAGGGACTAATAGAACAGGTGGGGCCTTCTGCCCAGGCCCCTGCAGCCCTGCCACTTCCTGATGCCGCCCCCACCGCCCTCAGACTACATGGGCTCTGTTCACCTCACCCTGGGCCACACCCCAGCCAAGATTGGGTGTACCTCTCCCTACATCGCTGGGCACAGTGGTGCCGCTCTGCAGGGACCTTGGGTCCCTACATCCTGAAGCATGATGATGTTCACATCATTCAAAGCAGATGGAAAGCAACAGGTCAAGGGGCCCTTTCAGCTGCAGTCATTGTGTGGCCTCCAAGCTCCTCGCCCAGTCCCCACCCCAGTCCTCAGGACTCCTGATTCCTAAGGCTGACTCAGCAAGAACTGTTTCTTGGCTCTCGGGCAGAAGCCGGCCCACTGCTGGGAAAAGGCGAGGGGCTTTCAGATGGCATAGCCCTGCTAGGAGCCCGCCAAGTGGCCGTGAGTAACCTCCGGCCTCAGCTCCAGCCTAGAAAGTGAGGGGCTGTGACCTCCCTCCGAGCTGTTGGGTGATGAATGGAGCACAATGGGGGTTATGTCCCCAACCCTTTTGAAAAATATTTTATTCTGAGATAGGGTCTCACAGGTTGCTATGTTGCCCAGGATGGGCTGGAACATGAAACTTTCCTGCCTCAGCTCCCAGTTGTGCTAGGATTACAGGCCTGTGTCAGTCGCGACATCCAACAAGAACTTTATATGGGTCATATAGCACTCACTCGTCATAGCCCTGGCAGGTAGGAAACACCATTCTCCACACTACAGGGCACTGAGGCACAGACAAGTGTGGAAACTGGGCCATGACACACAGATTTTAAGTGGCAAATCCATAACCTCCTGCACACTTGGCTCCAGTGCCCACGAGGCCACAATGCTGGGCCATCGCTTACAGCATGCTCACTGGGTGCTACAGGCCACGGTGGGCTCACCACGATGTACCCTTGTCGTGGTGCACCGGGGGGTCCAACAGCCGTGGCGGGCCCACCCAGCGTCAGGAACCACACTGAAGGCTTCCCATGAGCCATCCCACTGCACCTTCATAACACCCCTGTCTTATAGGGAACCAGTGGAGTTTCAGTGAGGCGAAGGGTCCAAGGTCATGGACTAGTGGGGGGCCACTTGGGGGAGGACCAGGGTGGTCTCATTCCAGAAGGTGCATGCCTAACCCTGCCCAGGTCAGCCTGGTTGCTCATGGCCAGCTGGGCTGCCCCTCGCTCGCTCCACAAGCCACTTCTGGAGGCTTGTCCATGCTGACCCTCCAGAGGCGGAACACACACACACACACACACACACACACACACACACACGCACAAGACGGGGTGGGGGGGCTGTCAGCCACTCTCCTCCCTGCCTGCCCCGCCCGACTGCACAGGCTGGACACCTGCCCTCTTCCAGTAGAACCAGACACAAATCCACTCCCCAAATAGACCACAGTGTCACTGGATTCCAGCCTCTCATACAGTGAACTCATGAAGTCAGTCGCCATAAACAAACATTAGTTTGGGGTCAAGGACTGTCTGCACATCAACAAAGCTGACAACAACTTTTTTGTTATTGCTGCTTCTTGTTGTTGTTTTGAACCAGCAGCAGCGATCATCTCAGATCTCCATGGACCATCTGGGGGCCAGAATGCAAGGTCTTTCCGTAGCCCCAGGATCACACTCGGCAGTGGTGTGAGGGTGCACAGCCAGGGCTACGGGGTACAAAGCAAACATCAGGCAAAGACAGGGCTGCAAAGGCTGCAAGCCAGG
>NDGN011472667.1:0-11767 GCA_002564285.1 Tympanoctomys barrerae | reverse complement strand
TTCTTTCTTTCTTTCTTTCTTTCTTTCTTTCTTTCTTTCTTTCTTTCTTTCTTTCTGCGGTACTGGGGATTGAACTCAGGACCCTGCGCTTGCCAGGGAAGTGCTTATTGTACCAAGCCATATCCCTGGCCCAGGAAAATTCTTGCAAAGCGTGAGAGTGGCATTGATTGCTCTTCCCTGATCCTTCCTGATTTGGAAACAACTGTGCTGATCCCGGAGACAGAGGGGTCTGTCCTTGGGGCACCTGACTGCCTTTGCCAAGACTCCCACTGGATGGATTTCTTGAAATCCAGGAGTCCAGGGCTGCCAGTGTCACATGGACGCAGAGTGCTTTACAGAACTCTGGTGGCCATTCCCAGGAAGCACAGGGCCCTAGAAGAAGGACCATGGGCTCTCTGAGGCTGATGGACTGAGCTTCTATTTCTAGCATGGAAAAGTCTCTCAGATTTCTCACTCTTCCCTTTCTCCACTGTGCAATGGGAGATTGTAATGCACACTTACAGAGCTAGGAAAAATTAGTGAGATGGGAATCTAACAGGGAGGAGGTGATCATGTGGTTCCAAGTCCCTTGCAGGGATTTCCCTCCAACCCCTGCCAGCTGCAGGGGTTTCAGATTCTGTTGAGAGACTTGACCAGGTGGTTTGATGGCTTTTAGTGTTGAGTTTGCTAAAGGCAGTCCTAATCATTGTCATTTAAATAGGAGATGGTTTATTATCAAAGATACTTTACTTCATGTGGTTGGAATAGCAAACTCATCAGCTACAGCGTACGATCTAACCCATGGCTCAGCAGCTGATGCAGCCTTCCCCTTCTTATTTACAGTGACGAAACAGTTGTCAGGGCTTCAGCATGTCCTCAGCTGGCCTCCTTTCCCCTCACGTGCCCTTATATCCTGCCACTTCTACCTCCCAGCCATTCCTTGGGCCCTTTCCCTTGCTTCTGTCCTAACATTATCTCTGTCCTGTCCCCGAATAGATGACAAAGTAGGACAGTTAAGGAAACACACCCCTTGGCATATTGATATGATGTGGATTTGTAATCCATCTGTACTGATGAGTAATACACGTGCAGAAAAGGACAACGCAGGAAAGCAGAGTGCCTGCAGCTGCGAGGACAGGGGCAGGGTACCTTAGAAACTTCCAGAATAGTAGCATACATTATCCACTAATGCACTTGTCTGTGCTTTGTGTGACTTTCTCATTCAAAGGCAAGCTCTTAAAGTAATGAGTGTCTAATTTTTTTCACCAATTTACATCTAGTTCCTAGCCTGAGATTGGTATCCATTGGATGATCCAAGAATATTTTTTAAAATAAATAGAAGGAAAATTCTCATAAGCATCAAGGAATCCATCTGAGATAAACTGGGTTGGCTTTGAGGAGGCCAAACTAGCCACAGTGGGGTCATCCTGGGGTGGGCAGGTGATCACACATGACTAGTCATCTTCTATAGGATAAAGCTCAGCGCTCAGTAGCACAAGACTGAAGAAATGGCTCACATATAAGGGTGTGAGGAAGATCATAGTTCTAGATTTTAGGAACAGGGTAAGAGTTTGGTCTGAAGGATCACAACAAAAGTGCTGCCATTAGAGCCAGAATAGAAACCTTCCTGGAGTCAAAAATCACACTGATCCAGTGGCACACCATCAGTACTACCCAACCAGAACCCCTTAAGTCCCTCATCACTGGGACAGGGTGGACCACGGCATCTGGGAAAGCAATGCTAAAGCAGATGCAATCCCACAGGGGCAGGTTGTTTCAGATGTGGGAGATATTTCTGGGACTCTGCAAAGGAGACTTTTTTAAAAAAAAAATAGCATTTAAGATTATATTCTCTGGGGTCAGATAATCTAGAAGCTTAATTTGAGCTCAACCTGCTGTGTAACTTTGGACTTGTGAGATTGCTGCTCAGACTCTTGGTTTTTCACTTTTGAAGTATGAGGAGAAGAACATCTGCCCCATACAATCGTGAATGTGGTGTGTGGCATTTGATTAGTGGTTGGTGCATGGAGGTTTTTAATGTTCCTTATCAAGTTGGGCAAATGTTAGTGAGGGAGAAGGGACTTGGCAATTGACACCAAGAACAGCAAGTACTATGTCATTTCTTCCTCTGACCTCTTTTGGCTGTTTCAGACTAGTAGACAGGCCTGTTTTGCTGGGCAGCTGTTCTGGTACAGAGCTAGAAGAATTACTATGTTGAATGCCTTTCTTAGGCAGCCAGAGTGGTCCAGAATATACTACTCTAGCCACCACCACCACCACTACCACCACTGTCACAAAAAATAAAACAATAAACAAATTGCAGTGACTTAAAACACAAAGCTTTGGGGCCGGGGAGATGGCTCAGTGGAATAAGCACTTCCCTGGTAAGTGCAAGGGCCTGAGTTCAATTCCCGGTTCCACCAAAACAAAACAAAACAAAAAAACCCCAAAGCTTTGTTCATTGGCTTGTGCTGCATGGCCATTATGACTGGCAAGAAGCTCTGCTCCAAGTATTCCTATTCTGGGGCTGAAGCTGATGAAACAGCTACTGCCTGCAGGATGGCAAAAGAAAAACGAAATGCCTTGTTACTGCTGGTAAAGTTTCCACCTGGGAGCATCATGTATCACTCTTGCTCTCATTTTAGTGGCCAAAGCAGCTCACCTGGTGACACCTAATTGCAAGGTGATCCAGAAGTGTCATCCTCCTAAATCTCAGGGAGGAGGACTGGAAATAATAAACACAACTGATGATCACCATACTCTAAATTCCTAATTTTAGTCTCATGGGAAAATAGTCTGTCTGATTTGGAGATGCACATTTTTTTTCTCTCTCTGCCTTTTCTCCTGATTCTCTGAATAAATTTGGCCTCTCTGGCCAAGCGATGAGCACATGACCCAAGTTGGCCGACAGCATAGCACCTCATCACTCAACCATTGCCATTTGTTCAAGGAAGGGACACAAGAACCGTGGAGAGCTGGGGCAGGAATGCCCTGTTTGCCCTATACCTGGAGTTGGGCACACCTGTGAAGGTTCCAGTTTCCAGGTACTGACACGCTCCTTGTCCCCTCTATCTCATGGCTGGATATAGTTGCTTGCCCTCATGAATTTCTGAGTCACATTCCTACTGCTTGTTTGTCTGTCTCTCAACTCCCCCAGCACTTGGTACATAACAGAAAAACTAAACAAGCAACAACCACCTTCTAGGTCAGACCTTGACTGACCAATGACTATTTCATTAATCACATCAACACCTTTCCTCCTTGGTGACAGTGAATTTGAGATATATTTCTGTTGCTTACAACCCAGCGAATCTGCATTAAAAGCAGTAATGGACAGGAAATAGTAGCTACCAGTTCCTGACTGGATGCCAGGTGCTGTGCTTGGCACTTGTTTTTATTACAGAATCCAGACTTAACACATGCGACCTCTACATTACAGATTTGGAAGTAGAAATACAGACAACGTCAGTATTCTTATCCCAGTCAGGTTGATCTTCTTTGGATGGAAATTTACTCCAAATCAGTCACTTCCTTAAAGAAGGGGTTCCCACAGGTATATCCAGGTTTGGGGTGGTAGACAAGGCAGGTGAGGAATGGGACAAGGAGGGAGGACGCACTACCTGTGAGGTGGCCTGGAAGCTTCAGTGGTTCTTCTAGTTGGGGGCACATGGGTAGTAAGGAAAGAGGGCTCCATGTAAATGAGCTCCAGGCACCGCCACTGCCTGAGATTCCAGTCGAGTTCTTGCTGCTAATTGCATACACATTTTGCTAAAGGTAGTAAATACGAATCATTCACGTGTCCTCAGAGACCGCGGCACCACTCGGTATTCATAGCGAATATATCACTAGCTTCATAAGAGAATCATTTTAAAACAAAGCTTGGTCAGCTGTTTAATAATTTACTGATAGTGACAGCAGGGAGAATATCTAATAACCAGTGAGATTGGCTTTCAAATAGAAAATAAATTCATGTTGGAAGAGTTGGAGGAGGAAAGAAAGGGGGCAGGGGGAAGCATTATTAGCGGTGAGGAAATATTGGACATTTGTCTATTGCTGATTTTTTTTTTATTTCTATCAGAGCAGAGAAACTTGATTAACAGGTTTGAAAATTTCATGTACTTCATTTTAAAACATCCACAGGGCCTTAGCGTTCTCACAAAGAGAAAGAATTATACAGCTACCTTGTCTCCTGATACAGGGCTTTGACCCCAAACAGGTCCTGGGGTAGCATCAGCCTTTGCAATGTGGGGAGTCTGGGGGGGGTTATGGGATGTATCTCATTCCAGTTTTCATGGGGTAGACAAGAAAGGCCTGAGAGATTCAGAAAGCAAAGCCCAGAAGAAACAAGAACTGCCCGAGCTGTGGCTGCACACTTTCCTGCTCTGGGAAGAACCTAGCCCACAACTTATTATAGAGGATCTGCCTTCTGGGTAAACTGAACCTTGTTTGTTTTTGCTTATTAGCCAAGTTCCGCTGAAATGTCTGTCATGTCTGAAAAGGGTTTTGAGATGGCAGCCTCGGCGGAGTGCCCTGCTGATTCTGTTTCTGGCTCCTGAACGGGAAACATAGTTAAAGTGACTTTAAAATTTTCAGGAACTACTGATGGAAACATAAAATCTAAAAGCAATATCAAGCTGAAACTACTGAACCTCCTTGTGCCTCAGTTTCCTCATCTGCAAGTAGGGAATCCTAAGAGAACTGGAGGGTCATTCACGCATGGGGCATTCACGGTAAGAACTTGGAAAACTCCAGGTTCAAATAGTCCAGAGGTGAATGTGAAGCCAAAGAACAGAGTCCCCCAAATGCTCCGTCTCTAAACCTTAGTGGCAGATGACTGGAGCGCAGACAGTGTTTTTCAGTGAAGAACTCCAAGCTCCCCACCCTCTTTCAGCCCTCTTTCCAGAGCACAGACACACTCTCTCCTCAAACCAATCCTACATGTGCCACTCTGGAGACAGGCTTCCAGATAAAACAGATGATTTCTGTGTTCCCAGGTGGTATTTTCTGGGGGTTTACATGCTGAGTTTGTACCTTCGGTTCCTCATGTTCATTTCAAACTCGCTCTGATTCCACCAGTGTGAGTTATTAGCCGTTTTTGCAGCTTGTAGCAATAATGATTTGTCAGTGTTCTGTGTGACATGAGAATGGCTTGGATCACCGTGTGCAACCTGGACCCTCACACCTGAGAACAATCTGTGTGTGCTCGGCAGCCCTCTGCCATCACTGCGGCTCAGTTCCATTGTGTGTGTGTGTGTGTGTGTGTGTGTGTGTGTGTTTTCCTAGGGGTTGAAATTCAGATTAAATTTTAGGTGGAATGTATTTCTATGTAGTATAATAAAATACTTCTTAAACAGATGCCATTTTCTGAAACTTGAGGAATTAGTACTTTACTGAATCAGCTATAGTGGCGATATGACCTTTTAGAGCTTTCAATGATAACGAACGCCCCATTGCCATAGGTTACCCTCTCTGAGCTATGAAGTTACTAGATGATTAAAACTAGGAGGAAGAAGGGAGGTAGGTGGATGGTAGATCCCAGATAACTGCTCAGGTCTCCAGACAACTTACTAAAAGCACAAAAGGGCATTGGGACCATACATGAGGTGACAAGATATCACTGAACTGCCCTGGATCATTGAAAGAAAACACCCAATCCATAAGTCTCTGCAAGACTCTTAGTTACTGTGGCCATCATCAATACAGAAAGATAAACAGATGAGCCTGGGCTGATCATTTTAGTACCACCCACTTCCCTGGCCTAAGTCTTCTCTGGCCCAGAGAATGGAACATGAAATTGGAGAGATGGGTTACTGGGACTGAACCCAGGGCCTTCACACTGAGCTATATCTTCAGCCTTTATCTTTTAAATTTTGAGGCAGGATCTTGCTAGGTCACTAAGTTGGCCTGGTTGGGCTTGAACTCATAATCTTCCTGCCTCAAACTTCCAGAGTTATGGGATGATAGGAATACGCTACCATGCCTAGCTTACTGGTTTATTTTCAGATAGATTCTGGGAAGCAGTTGCAGAAGGTCTCAAGTTTTACTGAAGGTGCTAAGCTGTAGAACTGTATCTAGAGGTGTCACTGTCCAATTTCTCTGACTACTCCTAGAGAGAAGTGAAGCTGAGATGTGCGGTGTGGGTGGGGAAGCGGATGAACGCTGCCCACCCGGAGAATGCTCAGCACCATGGGCAGTCAGCCCCTAACATCTCTAAGGACTTTGTTATGGCTCCTCTCTGGCGGGTGTTCTGCCAGCGTGACCACAGCAAGGCCCCTGGTGCTCCTGTTTGGTCCTGGACAGCAACCCACTTTTCGTGAGACTCCTTTGGGTACAGTCTTATAAATAGGACACATTTCCAGGCCCTTCCCTGAAGGGTTGAGTTCACCAACCTGGGTGAAGGAGGATTCTGAGTTACTCACAAGAGCTCCTGCTGGTTCCTAGGACCAAGGACAGTTAGGAAATGTCTCTCTGAGACATCTCATTCTGGGCATCTGAGAGCCTTCCTTGTGTTCCTGTGTGATGAACTGGCCTTCCCATCGATCTTGACAAACAGGGGCCATCCCTCCTGTTTGGAAGCAGCTCATATTCAACATATTTGGCCCTGGGGGGCAAATTTGGCCCTAATCTTAAGCGAATGGGTGCTTGCTGTATGCCATGTTGGGACTTGGCTTTTAGGACATGGGGGTGGGCAAAACACAGTCCTGGCACTCTCAGATACTGCTGTCCTCATGGAAGTACACAGCAAAGGCCCTCAGGGAGATAACCAGGAGAGTCTGGTGTGGCTTGGAGCAAGAAGTTGTAAACCCAGCAGAGGGAGTGAAATCAGAGCTACTACACATAAGAGCCTAGACTTTCAGGCACCCCCACACCTCTTTAAACACACAGGCTCTTTCAGGCCTCTGAGCATAGCCCAAGCTGTTGCAGCCAGTTGGAATTACCTTCTTTGCCCGAGGAAGACTTCCCTCTGGGGAAAGTCTAAGATGAAAGAGGAAGAGGTGGAGTTATAAAGGTAGGCTGGGCCCAGACAGGTGCAAAATGTGGACTTCATAGTGCAGGCAGTGGGGGGCATGGGTGGGGGTTCCATGTGGGGGTGGTGGTGCAAGGCATGGGGGAGAGTAACAGGCTCACCTCACCTCATGGAGATGAGTCCATCCCTACTTGGACACTTCCAGGATCCAAGTTTGGAGCCTGCACAAGGAGAAGGGCTGAAAGTCTTACAGGGACTTCAATGCTGTACAAAGGCATGTGTCCAGCTCCAGAGCACCAAGTTGCTGAGGAACAGTGGCTTTCCCGGACAAGCTATGCTGCCTTGAAGCAAGCAGGAGAGGCTTGGCCCCTATCTCAGGCACGTTTGAAGGGGCTCATTCTGACACACCACCCTTTCCCTGGTGCACTGCTGTGATCTCAGCATGGGCTGGCCGGGGGGTCCTGCAGATGGGGCCCCTTTAACTTGACATCCTCAATGCCTGGTGCCTGCCAGGGGGGCACACAGCTGCACATCACTTGGTTTCCTTTTTAATTAAAAGAAACAGCTGCTTGACAGACCCCACTTGAGCAAGATGCAGTCCAAGTATTAGATGCAGGGCTGCCTGGATACTGAGGTTTACTTGCCAACAGCT
Organism: Tympanoctomys barrerae; assembly: GCA_002564285.1. NCBI lineage: Eukaryota > Metazoa > Chordata > Mammalia > Rodentia > Octodontidae > Tympanoctomys > Tympanoctomys barrerae. The sequence goes on along the minus strand of NDGN011472667.1, from coordinate 4,169 downwards.
AGACCATGTGCAGCGTTTGGCCCAAGGTGGAGGCGGCTGGCTTTCTGCACCACATGCCTGGCCAGGTATTTCGTGGAATTGGCCTGCAGTCAAAGCTGGGGTGTGTGATCTATCTAAGGCTTGGAAGTTGGAAGGAATCACAGGCAATGGTCTCTTGACTCAGCAAGGCCCGACTGTAGGTGTGTTTACATCCATTAACTCACTTAATTCTCACATCAGCTCAGTGAGGTGGGAATAATCACCCCAATTTCACAGATGGGGAAACAGATTTGGAGAGGCAGAGTGACTAGCATGTGGTCGTACAAGTGCTGAACCAAGGCTGGGGGAATGGGCAGGTGCAAAGCCTTTCAAGAAGATGGATGTCCCACAGGAACCAGATGCTGGGGACCTGAAAATCACATACAAATAGGACCAGGAGAATGATAAGGAATGGAGGATGCTTGCCACATCCAACATCCAAAAAAAAAAGCCACCTGGAAACATGTCCAGGCCATTTCTGCATGTCCCCAGAGAGAGGAGCTAGCTTTGAAGGAAGGAACTCATAGAGCAGCAGCGTTAGTTCGGTCTAAGGAAAAATTTTTCTGACCATAAGAGCCTCAAATTGAAAATGCATTTCTTCGTCAAGTCTTGCTTTCAGACAGAGCAATATGATGGAATAATGTGTGCTTTTACAGAACCAAATGGTTGGATCATGAGGTTAAACTCGAAACATGCTTATGATTTCCAAGTTGCATGTGGGTTATTTATATTTGCAGGTCTTGATAGATAGCATTAATGTATATTAATATTTCTGCCATACAAACATTACTCCAGCCAGAGCTCCTGGCTCTGGATGAGTGTGAGGTGTATGCACAGTGACTCTGCTAATAGAAAGGTTAACTTGTATTTCTGAATTATTGATGGTTGCTTGTTACTAATTTTTTTATCCTCAGAAAGGGGAAATTATTAATGAAGAGATCATTGCCAATGTGTCTGACATCTATTAATGGTTTCATCTTGCAACCAGATTAAAAGAGACAGCTGGTCCATGAATTTATGCGTGGAGGCAGCTCCGAATGTGCTGACACTCCGCAGGCAGGGAGGGCGGGGCCCGCAGGCAACAGGGCCACCCCAGCATGCACACAGCAGGTGCCTTGGTGTGAGGGCCTCTTGTGGTTGGCAACACCCCTCCTTGGAGGCTCTGAGAGGCTTTGCTGCAGAGGGACCATGCAGCAGATGGGGCGTCACTCTCCTGATATCTTTCCAAACTCCTCTGTTACCCACAGGAGCCCATTAACACTCTTGCTGTGTCAGTCACTTGCTGGCACTCCCTCCAGGAGCATCTCGGAACTGAAATTTTTCACTAGTGGGAACATCAGAACTGCCTGGAATGCTGGGTTATACACAGACTCCTGGGCCGCTGCCAGCAATTCTGCATCATCAGGTCTGGATTAGGGACCCGAGCACACATTCTCATGGATGTGGTGTTCCTGACTCAGGGGCCACACTCTGAGGATGGATTTTAGACCAGTGGTGGTCAGATTGTGAGAGTTTCTCTAGACAAGAGGTCAACATGTTTTTTGTATAAGCCATAACGCACTAAATTTTTCTGTTTTATACGTCTGTAGTTCAGAGAGCAGCCATAGGCAATATGTAAATTAAGTTTTGTTCTAATAAAACTTTATTTATAAAAACAGGTAAAGGGCCAGATTTGGTCCATGGGCTGTAGTTTGCTGACTCCTGCTCTTCAGGAATCCTTACAGAACTTTCTGGAAAAAAATCCAGTCATAACTATGCTATTGAATACAAATGGCTGTGGCACAATACAGCTTTATAAAATGAGCAGTGGGTCAGATCTGGCAGCAGAATTTTCTGTGATGATGGCAATATTTTAAAGCTGTGCTGGCTTGCCAGCCACTAAGCACGTGTGGCCACTAAGCCCTTGAAATGTGGTTAGTGTGACTAAGGACTGAGATTCCACGTCTTAAATATAAGTAGTTTGGAGCTTCCTGATCTATGGCAAAAAGACAGTAGACCACAGTAAGTGCAGCCCCCTGTGACATGAGGAGTGACCCTGGCTACCTCCCTACTCGGGGCCTCTGTCCTCCTTCAGCCTCTGTCTCTATAAGATGGAGACAAAGCACCAGGGACATCCCCAGCCTTTCTCCATAGATACTGAGCCCTCCTGGCCCTGAATGTCCTCTGTAGTGCTCTGCTCCCCACTGAGGGCTAACCAGTACTAGATTAGGTACATGGGGCAGGAAGGTGCATGCCAACTCTGTTCTTTACCCTCTTCTCTTTGCTCAGTCTTCCCCACCAGACTCTAGTGTCCCGAGGGGAAGGCAAAGGCCATGACTGCTGCCCGAGCTACAGACTCGCGGCCTTTGATCTCTGCCACAAAGTAGGCTGGCAGGCAGGGGCACCCTTGCTGAATATCCCATGTTTCTGGATTCCCTCAAAATGGCACTTGGATAAAGAGACACACAGCTGAAACATCTAGACTTGACAGGGAAGCCACTGTGCAGACAGGGAAACAGCTCCAGAGAGGTCTTTTGAAAAAGTCCCACGGGATTAAAGGCAGAGTGGCCCCAAGAACAAAAGGCCTAATGGTCAAGCCCTACTGCAAGAGGCTACAAGAACCACAACACCACCCTGCAGGCCTTCTGAAGCTCTTGCCAAGCCCTGCTTCTTTCTTCAGCACAGACACTGAGCTGCTGCCCCGCACCAGGAGCCAAGGTGAAGTCACGGCATAGCTCCTTGGCTGTTGGAGAGAAGAGGAAGCAGTTCCTCCTTTCTATTCAGCACCTGGGCTGCTGATGCAGTTACAGTGGGAGATAGAGCTCTCCCCGAGTCCCCTCCTTTAGCGGGTGATCCCGAGGGTCTTGGTTGGAAGCATCCCTGGCCTTGTGCCTGTGCTCTTTCTCCATTCTTGAAACCTTGTGGTCCAGCAGCCTTATATGCATGAATTCAATGCCCTCTGGGAACTCAGTCTTGTCAAACAGTCTCATGAGGAAATAGCATCCAATCAGCAGAAGTCCAAGGGGGCCTTGGCAACATGCTTTAGGCAAGAAGGGTCTGCTGGCCAAAGCTTCAGAATGGAAGCTCAAGGGCTCGTGTGCATTTCCCAGGGAAATGATCCTGGCAGAGGGAAGTGCAGGTGCAAAGGCACATGGGTGAGGCTGGGTGCCAGCGCCCTGCTGGGTAGCAGGTGGGAGCATGTACTCTTGAGAAAAAATGGGGACAATGGTAGCTTAGAAAGCATGCAGTCAGGGTATGTGGCCAGGCCCCCTAGGCAGGTAAGGCCCGGCGCTGGGATTAGGTCTTCTGCTTCCAGCTCAGTCACCACTGAAATGAGACATTTTCTTGAGACCACATGAACCCCATTCAGACCTGGGAACTTGGCCTGCACCCATATAGCATCCCCAGAGCGTGGGTGCTTGAAGGTGCCCAAGGGCAGGGCTCAGATTTCGTGAGAACTGCTATTTTATATTTCTCCAGAGGAGAGTAAGAGAGTGAGAGAGAATGGACTGGCAGGAGCCCAAGGGAGCTGGGGCAAGTTCCAAGCATGACACTGAGCTCCTTAGTGGCTGGGACCCTTCTCACCACCTGCCTGGGCTCCTGGGACCAGCCATGACTGAGGTTACAGGACATGGCCCCATCAGGCCTCTCCTCCATGGCGCCCCCACAACTCATCTGCCCGAGGCTTGAGTCAAGGTTTGATGGAGCAAATATCTGGCAGTTCAGCTCTGAGCAGGAGGGATCTTCCCATTCCAGTTGTCCCCAATGGCCAGTCATCCTTGTGTCCCGGGAGAAGAGCACAGGAAGTGGCACATGGTGAAGCACACCAACAATATTCCCGGAACTGTAAAGACCCACTGGGGAAGCTTGTTACAGACCCAACTCCCAGGCCTGTGGACATCCGTTCTCCCTGTGCAGCAGGCTGGGGACAGGATTTGGAGGACTCCTTCACCTGGTTCTCTGTCCAGGCAAGTGTGGGAGGCACTGGCTAGTCTAAGCACTCTCTTTAAAGTGGTAGCAGTGGTGGTGGGGAGTTCACACAGGATGGGGCTTCTAGAACTTGCCTGAGCTACAAGAGTAAGGGAGAGTTGGGCTGGGGAGATAGCTCAGTGGAATAAGCACTTGCCTGGCATGTGCAAGGTCCTGAGTTCAATCCCCGGTTCCGGAAAAAA
>NDGN011472664.1:0-18043 GCA_002564285.1 Tympanoctomys barrerae | reverse complement strand
GAATTAAACTATGAAAAGACAAACAGCATTTATACCAAACACAGACTTTTTCTTCTTCTTATTCCCTAACAAATTTAGTGTAACAACCTTGTATTAGATGGTATATGTCATCAAAAGATTATTTAAATACACAGGAGGATATGCGTAGCTTATGCAAGTGCGATTCCATTTTATATGAAGGCCTTGAGCATCCATAAATTTAGTATCTGAAGTAAGCCTTAGACTCAGCCTTCCTCAGATGCTACTGCCCAAATACACAGGCACACAGACCCATATCGTGGGCATTTATGATCAAATATCTGAAATACAAAATCCAAAGGCTTTTTTTTTTTTTCAGGGATAGAACACAGAGCCTTACACAGCACTAGGCAAATACTCTTACCACTGAGCTGCACTTCCATCTCCAAAACTTTCTCTCTCTCTCTCTCTTTTTTTTTTGTACCAGGGATTGAACTCAGGACCTTGTGCTTACCAGGTAGGCACTTAAGCTGCTGAGCTATCTCTCCAGGCCCAACTCATTTTTTTTTTCTTTTGAGCACCAACATGATGCCATGGGCAGAAAATTCAACACTGATCTTATGTGACAGGGTGCAATAAAAAATGCAGGTACATGGAAAATATTGTATAATAGTACCTTTAGCTTATATGTATAATGTGTATATGAAACATTAAAAGGGCTCATATTTAGACCTAAGTTCCATCTTCAAGGTGTCTCATTATATTTATACAAATATTCTAAAATTGGGAAAAAATCTGAACTCCAAAACACTTCTGGAAATAAGCTTGATTTTTCATGATACAAAATTTTGGCTTATTATAAGAGCTCCTTATAGGTAGGTGGGTAATTGCAGCATGATTTGTGGTACTGAAAGAAAATTGTGAGTTTTAAAAAATAACTAGAGGCAATAGACTAGATAGCAAGGCATGTTGATATGGAGTTTTGGAGAGCTTCTGGCCTGGGCCCACCATTATTTCAAGGAGCCATTTCCCAAACAAGGAGGTCTTTCTGGAAGAAACCTTCATTCCTGGCCCTGCTTCTCAGTGGCCTGAGGATAATGGGGTCAGGTGCATCTTGCTCCGGACTTTAGCCTGGCATGAAGGGAAGGGTAGGTTGTGAGTGACAGCGCTTGGAAGTCCCAAAGATGATTGCTGACCCCCCTGGTTTCTTCTCCTTATTTAACAGATGATATAGATTAGCCAGAAGCCTGTTTGGGTAGACGGGGATGGTTAAGCTCTGGGTTTCCATGACAGTTGTCCCCTCCAGTACTCTCTGCCACTGTCACAGCTCGCATCTGTCCAGCTATCAGACAAGGATTTTTGTTGTGGGAACTGTGGACTGGGTGGCTTAGACATTAGTACTCATCCCAGGTTAACTTTATTCTTGGTGATGATAAATGTGGAAAAACTGTCCTAGGTGATTTAGGGATGTTTGGTAAAGAAATAGCTAGTCTACAATAGAGATTTTATCAGGAAGAGGTAACAATTACTCCACCTTCCTGCTCCCCCTGTGACAAAGGCGTGGATTCACCCTCCCTTAGCAGCCGTTCTTTGTTTCCTATTTTCACATAATTGAAATGGAGAAAGTTCTCAAAATTCAAACAGTGGTAATTAAATCTGAATTGGATGGGATATTTGTAATTTGGAATTCTGAGAGGAAAAAACTGTGTAATGTTGTTGTCCAAATGACCCTAGTCATTAAGATTCCGACGGCATTATTTAGTTAGTAGGGTTTTTATAACTCCATGGGGTTTGCTGTGGGCTGCAGAGGAAGCTACTGGCCTCACAGGGAGGGGAGTGCTTTAGAGAAGAGCTGCCCCAGAATAGGAGAAGCAGCCCCTTAAGTTCCCACTAATAATTTGCATTAGCCTTTCTGGACTCTTGCAGATCAAGCAACTGAGACAAGTTGGGGAAAATGAGCAGAAATAACTGCTTTTGCGAGGCCAATGGAAACCATGTCCAGATCCAGGAAAAGAAAAGTGAGACAGGAAAGGGAGGGTCACATTTTTGAAGGAAATCATGCGGTATTTTGGTAATCCTTTGTTGATGAAAAAAAATTAACAGCACATTAATTATGTCTCAAGAATGGGGCGTTGCTGGGCTACATCTTGGGTCTTTCCAATGCTGGCTAGGCATCCAAGCATTTCCTACGTTGTGGACTGGAAACTTGGGCTCCTGGACACACTATGAGCCACTCTGCAGACTCCCAATCTGTCCCAAGCAGCAACTCTGGAGATAGGGTGCTACTTTATAAGCCAAATAATGACAACCAAAGAGTTTAGGATCTTTACAAGGCTGATAGTGTTCTGCCTTTGTGAAGCAACCAAAGTGGATATGCCCAGAAAGGATTCTTACTGTCTCTCTTTCCCTTTTTTTTCTCCTTCCATCTTTGAAAAAAAAATCATCAGTTAAACATATTTGTGAACTTCTTTTATAACAGTTCAGTGTTCACATGCAGACATGTATGACAGAAGCTCAACACTGATCCTATCCTTCTAAATGCTTGAAGCAGAATTAAGAAGACAACTGTCCATTCCTTTGAAGGGACACACTATCTTAGATGTGCATAGCTGAGAGATAAAAAAAAAAAAAAAGGTCACATAGTTCCCTCTCCTTTTATCTCTGTTCTTGGCTAATGTCTTCTCATGGACACTGGTTTGGCCACAGAATTTTATTTGGCCAATGGGACAATAGCAAATGTGACACAAGCCCAAACCAGAAAGGTGTTCTGGCATCATCATGGCTCGAAGTCATTTGAAGCCCTGAGCCACCATGTGAAGGATGACAGCCACTTTGGCTGGTGTTGGATGAATGTGAGGTCATTCCTCTTTAGCCATCTCAGTCAAGGTAACTCAACAGAATTGTGCAGTTTCCACACACAGCTGTGAGAATTTATTGTTTTAAGTGACTACATTTTGGGGTGGTTTGTGATGCGGTCAAAGTTGCATAACAAACCATAACCAAAGCTTGCTGTTTTTCTTCTTTAACTCTATTATGAGGATTATCTTTGGATATCTGATTATAAACTGGTACACAATGACAATAACCACCTTCTGGTTGGAAAGGTTACCAAGTATTCCTGAGGAGTATGTGGGGATTGGCAAATGCTGCCCCTGATACATCTGTGGCTATAGTTCCCAGGAAGCAGTGTTCTATTCCAACTGTCTTGAGGAAAGTTCTAAGGAAGAGACTAAAAACAGGGTGGTAGGGGTGGATTTCTACCCTCTTTCTATCTTCCCTACTCCAGAGTCTTTTCTTTTCATCTCCGAGCCTGGGTCAATCCTTCCTTTCATCTGCATGGCCTGCATGTGTTACTGCTATCACAATCTCCCTCCTCAACAGCTTCTTTTAAGTTAGCATCTTTTTTATCATGGGTGCAAGAAAGAAGGGATACTGGGATTGCCTTGTCCTGACATGCTTATTCTTTTGGAGGGAAGGCTTTTGAGAGGGAAAAATCTAGATCTACCGAATGTTTACCGTAACTCTAGACTCCCAGACTACTCTTGGTTTTACTTCTGTTGAGTTCTTATCTCCTTATTTATGTGTTATCTCATTCCAAGAATGCTCACTGTGACTCATTACCAGGTTAACCTTTTGGTAGCTCTGACCTGGGCCTACCATACTCCTGTTCCAAAGTTCTCAGTGAGTCCCCATATCTAGGTAGTTTCAGTCTTTTGCCAGCCATCAAGGGCCTTCGAGTTTGGCCAGACTCTGCTTTCCCAGTTGGGCTTCTTACTCCACAAGAATACACACTGTAGCCAGCTACTCTCAGACAAATCCCCTCCACTGCTCCAGATTCTTCCAGTTTCCTATGATTACTTATAATCATAGCCATCTTTTAAGGTTAGCCTACATAACCCATCTCCTCCATTCAGTCTTCTCCCGTCACCTCTCCTGGAACTTGTTCTGGTTTTCTAAATTCCTTACCCTTTCAGTTGCTCATTGGTTATTGATCACATTCTGCATCCATGTTATGGATGTCGTTATTATTTTTCTCATGCTTTTCGAGCTTTCCAGGCTTGGTTATGTACTCCTTGCAGGAGGAACTTCTTTTTGTTTTAACTAAAGTGCCTATCAGTGTTGTGTATCAGGGAAATACTTAATGAACACTCAGCAGTGCCTAGGTGTCCAATCTTTGAGAGCTGTGTTTCTCAGTGTGCTTCTTCAATTCCTGTTGGAGTATCACTTGAGGGTGTTTGTTATTCACCATCTCCTGAGCTGGTCCTAAGACTACTGAATCTACCTTTCTGCTGGGAACACTTGAGAATCTGCATGGTAGGCCAACATCCCAGGTGACTCTTAGGTTAATAAAAAAATTGAGAACTCCCCTGTCCTTACAGGTCCTCAAGAAAGTAAATGGAGAGGCTGGGGAGATAGCTCAGTAGAATAAGAGCTTGCCTGGCAAGTGCAAGGGCCCGAGTTCAATCCCCGGTTCCACCAAAAAACAAAACAACAACAAGAAAATAAATGGAATCCTTATGTGGCTGGGTAGAATTTTTCTTTTTAATGGAAAACCTTGAGATTTTAGACATGGAAATTTCCAGAATCCAGAGTTTTGATTTTGAACTGGCAATGTTCTCCTAAGGGAGAAGGATTTGAAAAGGTAGATTTAAGATGATGATGATGATGATGATGATGATGATGATGATGATAACATGGTTCATATTTAAGAGCAGCCTCACATTGTTCTTAAGGGACTATTCCCAAATATAAATCAAATGACAACATAGAAATTTACAGGATGCAAACTAAAATATACAAACTATAAAAAAGTTGAGCATAACCAAGTCTTAGTTGGCTTGATGTTTGAAGAACTGATTAATGACAGGCCTCATAACTAGATGATTGTGTTCTTTCCTACATGTCTTACATATGAGCTAAAATGTAACACAGAGTAGACCCTCAGCCATGTTTTTGGGCTTCAATGTATATTTTTAAATCAGAATAATTTTTACAGTTAATCGGAGTGTGTAAAAGAAGGTTATACATGCATGACTTAAACATTATCAACATATGAGTTTAACTGATAACTCATCTGCTCTGAAGGGCCATCTGCACATTTTGTGTAATTTCTAACTATATATTTCTAGCTCATGTCAACTTAACAACAGATGTATTATAGATTAAGTTTTGATGGGGATGGTTGAGTTAATTTTCTTTTTTAAAAAAAGAAATTTTTTTTTTAAATAATAGCTTCACTACCAGAAAATCTACTCCTTAAAAATACACAGATCAGTGGATTTTAATATGTCATAGAGTTGGGCAACTGTTTTCTACTATTAAAACATTTTCATCATCTTCCAAAGGAACGCTATGACCATTGTCTCAGTTACTCTTCTTTAATTGCTGGGACAAATACCTGACACTCAACATGAAGGAAGGAAAGGTTGATTTGTTCTTATGGGATGGGAGGTTTCAGTCCATTCTTGGCTGGCTCTGAGTGGCACATGGCAGAGGGCAGCCATTCATGATGGCGGAAACAGCAAAACAGCAAGGGAGGAGCAGCAGCAACAATGGCTACAGAAAGGAAGTCTGTCTCCTTTAAGTTGCATTCAGGCTCTCCACCCCAGGCTGTGAGTAGTACTCACACCCGTAATCCCAGTGGATCATGAGTTAATCTCAGACTCTAGACATCCACCCCATGACTGCATGAGGCTTTAGGGGGGACAACTAGACACAAACCACAACAGCCATGAACAGTTCTTCCTCACTGCTTTCTACCTCTTTTCAGTCACTGGCAACCACCAACTTGCTTTCTAAATCTATGTATTTGCCTATTCTGGACATTTTCTATGAATGCACTAATACAATATGGTTTTGGTGTGTCTGGCTTCTTTCACTTAGAGCTTGAATGTTCACCCATGTTATGTAGCATACAAGAGTACTTCATTGCTTTTTATGGCTGAACAATATTCCATTGTGTGGAGATATATACTAAAGTTTGCTTATTCATGTTCCATATTTACTGGATATTTGGTTTGTTTCCACTTTTGGCTATTATGCATAATGATGCTATGAACCTTTGTGCAAAAATTTCTGTGTAAGTGTAGGTTTTCATTGCTTGTAGCTAGGAGTAGAATTCTAGGGCATATGTTACATCTAAGATTAATATCTTTTACTTCTGTGATTTGTCTGCTATTACTGCTATCATTGGATGCTAATAACTATGGAATGTTTTTCCTGAGCCTTCGACTAAGTTATTCATATATACACATACATCTACATACATATGCACATACATATACACGGTCTCATTTAGCCTCACAAAATTTCCATTTCATAGAAGTGAACACTGAGGCTTACAGAGTGTAAATGACTTATCAACAAGCTCACAGGTTGGAATTTACATTTAAGTCCAGGCCTTGCTGCTTTTAGCTTTTACTCTATCTGCCCCTGGAGTGTCATATTTCTACCAGTAAAACCATTTATTTTCAGACAAATCTAACTGGGAAACAGTATTCTAAATTTATGGATAATAATGAAAGAATTGTCTCTAAAGAAGGAAGGTCCTTGCTGAATTCAGAGCTGCAATTGTGTCCGTAGAAAAGAGTCAGGCTACCCATGTTCCTGACTCCTGCACAGAGCTCAGATTCCAGGAACATGTGGTCTTCAGGTGTTTTCCATAGTTTTCCCCTCAGGATTTGACAGTGACTGGTGGGCAATGTTCTTCCACACTCATGTCTTTGACACAAAGAGAGCTGTCTCTCATTTAACGGGGACAGCACAACTCTTTCCTGATTTAACTCTTTAGGAGACTGTGCCTCACAATCTAATTGGGTAGAGAAAAATGCACTAACAAAAGGGCTCAATAATAAAACAAGATATAGATTAGATGTTGCAAACTATGACCTATAGGCAAATGCATCCTGCCATTTGCTTTTGTAAATAAAACTTTATGGGAACACGGTCAATCACATTCACCAATGTATTGTCTAGAGTTGTGTACTGCAAAGCACTGCTGAGCTGTTGTGACAGGGATAGCATTGTCTGAAAAGTCTAAAATATTTGTTCTCTGGACCTTTATAGAGACAGTCTGAGAACTCCTGGAAATAATTGATTACATGCCAAAGCAAGTGGAAAAGACACAGTCAGTGAAGGAAAAGTTGGGAAGAGAGAACATTTACTACAGTGTTTGTGTTTGTATGTGTGAGGTGGCAGTGTAGTGGAGGTGAGGTTTAATCTGGGCACTCATTGGTAAGCAAGGGGTTATGAAACTTTGAATGATGCTCAAGAAGATTGGATCCAAGGACTAGCATAGAAAACGACTACTCTTTACTGCGGCTTCTGGCAGATTTAGGAGGCTGGAAGCACAGACCTCAAAAGATTCTGACAGTCTCTCTGTGCTGCAGATATCTCTGAGGAAGGACAGAAAACAGAAAGAATGCAAGGTCCGCGCCGGAAAAACCCTAGCCTAAAGGCAAAACAGGGTAACATCTCAGATGACAGATGGATCTAAGTTCCTATCTGAGGACAAAAGTGGGGAAGGCTAAAATGCAGAAAGGTCTCCACAGGCCTGCAGGAAGGTCTGCACAATGGTCTGCACAACGGCTGAAGCCTCTGGATTCTCAACATGCCACATTGTACCCCACTTCTATCAGTAACATGCAAACCATTTGCACTCTTCCCGGTGCCTAACCTATAGTGGCATGTATCTTTGCTTTGGCTTCTTTCTGGAGTTGTAGAAAGATTGGACATTGATAGAAAAAACATAGCAGATGCCAGGTAGTGGAAAATACAAGCTGGTGCAGCTGTACAGAGGGATGAAGCACTTCTCTCAGAATGGCATAATGTAGCCCATTATTTTTAAGTCACTCAGAGAATGACAAACACTTGAGTTTTCCTGCCCCCACCCCCAAGCCCAGTAGGGGAGGTGTATGCATCTCATGATCTCATTTGGGCAAATTTTTTGAACCAAAACCTATAAAGAGCTAAGTTTTTGTTTGGAGTGTGTGTTTACATGTGTGTGTGTGTGTGTGTGTGTGTGTGTGTGTGTGTGTGTGTGTGTTGGGGCTGGCTTTGAACCCTGGGTCTTGGATATGCTAGGCAAGTGCTCTGTGACTGTACGATGCCATTAGTCCTAAGAGTAAATTTTGAAATGAAAAAAACCTACTTGAGATATCAAAGAAAATGGATCCACGAGTAAGGGAAAGCCATGCCAGAGAACTAGCCAATTCCCAACAATAACGTGGATAGTGGAGTTGGAGGTAATTATATTTTGTACTAAATTGAGGAATAATATAGAAGAGTGTAGTTCAATTCAGAATGCCTGGAATACATTAAGACTGTGGGCCTAATAACAGGCTTATGTAATTTAATGAGCACAAGTATAAATTATAAGGCCAGGAAGATAAACTAAGAAACAGGACTATTTCTGCAGGGCTCAGGATGATATTTTCAGAGATTTGGCAGATATATCCCACAAATTAGGGGGAATATAGAAGGTTTCATTGAGCCTAAATAAGTTATTCTCACTCCCATGTAGCAAATTTTAAGGCTGTATCTTGACATCACACTCTGCTTGAGTCTCTTATTAGAAAATGAAGGTGGACATGCTGAAATGGTCAGAACTCCACGCAACATGAGTGTGTGTGGAGGGCTTCCTAGCCCACCTTATGAACAGCTTGCTGTGTCACCCTCGAAGGAAATGCTACAGAGCTGAGTCCGGAGCAACAGAGATAGAACGGAAGGTAGCAGGGAATAGTCCTGTTGAAAATCTGTAGAGTGATGGTAAAGGGTAGCGAGCTTGAGGCTGGAAGAATTGGGACAAGCTTTCTTCATGTCCTCAGAAGCCACCAAGAGACAAGTCAGCCCAGGGAAGAGCAACAGAGTCCTGTGTTTGGATAAGACCCAGATGAGGTGTAGGGGCCCATGGAAGTGACGGGGTGCCTGACTTTCTTTTTAGACTTAATTATTTCCCCAGTGCTCCTCTGACTAGGGAGAAAGTCAAAGATGTTTTCTCTTTGAAATATTTGAAAAAGCTATTTTCAGCTATTTTTTAGGAAGGGAGGAACAAGAGCATTCCTCTCTCAAACCACAAGAAACCTTCATGAATATGGCCAGGAATTGAAAGTAAATTTGTTATTATGCTGCTTAAGTGATTTAGGCCTTTCAGGGTCACCTGAGAAGCCTTCAGAGGAGGGAACTCTTGATGAGCTCAAAATGGCATCAGAAAGTCAGGCATTAGGAAGCCAGGTATCTTAACAAAAGTGACAAGCAAACACAAGGCCCAACACCCTCCTCATGGTTTCAGCATTTAAAAGACATCCATGAATTAGAACAGTTTAATAAATTAGCTCCCAACTGTAACCACAGTCCCATGCCCATCAGAAGAGCTTTCAAATAGCTGTTCCATTCCCTGCTTTATGAAGACTGCAGTACGAGGGTCTAGGACTGCTGCAGGCCTAATGTGTTGTTGTTATTGTTCTTAATGCTAAATTGAGGAAAAGAAAAACTGGTTTTGTAATTATATTGGCCTTGAGTCTTACCTGATAAACAACACCAAGTAATAAGATTGGAAAATCTCTTACAATTTTTGGCACATGATTTGGTTACAGTCTCCATATGGCAAGAAGGCAAGGCAAGAAAAACCTTCCATTCTGCAGCCTTCTCCCTCCCCCCAACCACATATTTAATCCATGCGCTTATGTCAAACTTAATTATGGGACTTTTGGCATAAAATAACAGTCCACATCCTCAGAGAGAAAAACTTAAGCAGTTAATATGTGCGATTGAGTGAAATTGCTTTGCTGAATGTTTATGAGTAACTCAAGACCAGTGAAATGTGCTGATATTTTAACCATTTCATGGCTGAACTTGTGCCAAGAGGCTGTAAAATAAGAAAAAAAAAAAAAAAGCTTTTTTCTCCCGATTTGCTGTGTATCATATTTCTTAAAACCGAGAGGGTTGGGTAAGACAATTTTATGGCACTTTTGCAAATAGGTTTGTGGAGAAAAACAATAAAGCTAGAACAATTATGGAACTTGTTGCCCTCTCAGGAAACTACAGGGATTCAACAAGGAGCAATGAATTTAACCTCATGTCTATTTCTGAAGAAAATTCTTGTGTATATCAGCGCCCCTTACCAGGGACAATAATTTTTGGTTTTGGGGTACTTTTTCTTACTCCCTTGAATCTTTTCAGACATTTTCCTTTTCCATTTATCCTCAGCCTAACAGGAATGGTTTTAAAATGTAGAGATTTTTGCCCCTGACATAACATGATGCTTTCTACCGCCCTCTTTAATGAAATAAAACTCCTACTGGTGTCAAACTTTCTTTTCTCTAAATTGTTCACAGCAAGGAAGCTCTTTGAAAAAAGTCATCTTCTTAGTTTTCTTCCTTATCTCACATTCTTTCTTAAACTGGTGAGCTTTGGGACTACTTCTGAATTTACTTCTTTCCATTACCTTTCAGAAAAACTTGCCTACAACCACAGACCCCATAAATGCCAGCCTTTAAACACCACCGTTTTGGAAGTGCTTTGGTACTTAAACATCTCACTAACTCCAAGTCCTCTTCTTGTCCTTGCTCCCACCCTCTCAAGAATGTCAGCTTGTATCCAGCACTTGCCCCAAGGATGATGGGACCCAGCCCTCTCATCTCCATCCACAGACCCATCCTGTGGATGCTTTCAGGTTCTCTAAATGCGCCCCTGGGTTTTAGTGATGCTGTCCATCCTTATCTCCTCACCCTCTTCCCTTCAAAGCCTCTTTTTGCTCTACTTTTATGACTCTCTGGAATACCTGAATCCTTTCATTCTGCTGATGGACATCTTCCCTTTCAATTTAAAAAATACTCTTGAAAATAGATTTTTGCTCTTATTGACTATGCCAAAGTTTACTTGAATTATATTTTATAATTATTTTCAGAGCTACTATTTAGTTGGGCACACTAGAGCTCCATTCTTGAAGAAGAGATGGTGAGTTTATGGTGCTGAAATTGGAGGATTTCACAGAGTGGGGTCCATGGAAGAAGATAAATGTTCACTTGTTCACCAACCCTTTCATTCATTCAATGTCTGTTGAGCATTTAGTACATAAACCTATTACATGGTAATGATATTTTTAATTGTTAGGTGCTGAGGAGACAAGAGAGACCTATATTTGCCAAAATAGGCACACGGAGATGCACACCATACTCTGAACACTTCAAACACTGCACTAAGAGCTTCACACACAACAAATGCACAATTTGGAAGTGAGATTTCATTATCTCCTTATATTATTTCTGATGGAGCTTATACATATGCAGGCTTGAAAGCCTTACCCCCAAACTCTTCTGGCCTCAAAGTGAAAAACCTAAGCAATACCTCATACTATGGAAATGCACGGACTCTTGATGAAAATGGACAATAGATATCCTTCGTCTTCCTCATATTCATCCTTCAGATCCCAGATAAAGCTTTTTATTAGGGTGAGCTTTTCCTGACCTATCCAGATTTCAGTTAGGTCTCCAGAGCTCCACTGTTCATTCTTTTGCACCCACTACACATGGTGGTGACGCATTCTGTGTGAAAGCATCCCTTTATTGTCTCTCTCCCTTGGGACTTGGTAAACACCATGAAGGCAGGGACCACCACGTTCGTGTTCTTTGACACTCTATACCCAGTCTCTAGCACAATGCCTGGCACACTATCAGAGCTCAGCAACATTTCTTAAACGATTTTCAGTGTAGTGCTATTGACTGCAGAAGTGCCAAGGTCTGTTAGTCATTTATTTTTACTCTGGAATCAGATGTATAACTTTTGAAGGTTCATTCCCTAATTACTTCTGTATAGCTTATGAGCGGAATGTTTTTTTGGCTCCTGCTAGAAAGAAGGGGACAGACGTGGCAGGTTGCTTTTGCCCCTAGGACAGCTTTGCTGATGAGAATGGGGGAAGAAACGCTGAGTTAGAAGAGGTCCGATATTACATGAGGCTGGGAGGTGGAAAAGCTGGATATGGGAAGAGAGTGACCTCGGTATCTTCCTGTCTCTACTTCCTGTCTCCCCAGGAAGTGTCAGTCAGAGATTGTCAGGAAAGGGTGTTGTCTGGGTAACCTAAAATGGCTCTTCCTCCGCCAGGCTATACTGGGACAAATGCCCTCCTGCACCCCCACTAGTGGAAGAAGGTAATCAGAGGCATCATGGAAAGTTTAGAGCAGACAGTGTCGGCAGCTACAGAACCAACTCCAGCATGCGGCAAGGGCTGCAGCCCAGAATGCAGTGAAGCCTGTTCCTGAGCTAATTAAAATTTAATCTGCTAAAGCCATTTTCTTGATAATTTGGGAACCCTCTCTTGACTTCAGCAAGTTACAAAGAGCCTCTAAAATAGAGGATGCTAGAGTTTTGCACTTTTATCTCTCTGTATTAGATTTCATAACAAAAAAGGAGTCTTAAAAAAGGGACTCTAGATACAGTAGCAATATAATTTATCATCCAAACTGGGACACTTTGGAGAGTGAAAAGAAGGGCTATTAATAATTACCCGAGGACAAAAGATATAAACTGGGCTGTTCCCAGCAAATTGGGATGCACAGTCAGGAAAGTTGTAAGGTCAGGCAGACCAAATGCATCTACTGGGCTGGGTGTCCCAGGAGGCCAGGGCTGGGGCTTGGTACCCTTGATGCTTCCAGTAGTGCTTGGTATGCAGTAAATGCTCAAACTTAGTGACTGAGTTAAATCCATGATTATCCTGGGTAAGTTTTCTGAATAGAAGGTAGGGAAGACAGAACAAATATTTGTACAGACAGCATGGAAGTACAATGGGGACTCATAAAAGATAGACAGAGGCTGGTCTTGGAGGCATATTCCTATAATCCCACTACTCTGGGAAGCTGAGACAGGATGATCGCAAGTTTGAACCCAATGTGTACACTTCAGTAATTTAATGAGACCGTCTCAGAAATGTAAATGAATAAATAAATAAATAATACACAAGGGCTGGAAATGTAATTGCAAAGGCCCTGGGTT
This sequence comes from Tympanoctomys barrerae, assembly GCA_002564285.1. Classification (NCBI taxonomy): domain Eukaryota; kingdom Metazoa; phylum Chordata; class Mammalia; order Rodentia; family Octodontidae; genus Tympanoctomys; species Tympanoctomys barrerae. The sequence goes on along the minus strand of NDGN011472664.1, from coordinate 5,098 downwards.
ACCAGAAAAAGGAAAGTAGGCAGGTATCCAATGCCCAAGTGTATTCCGTTTTCTGTGTTTACTCATTCCCAACTGTTCGTAGTTAATTGCCATCTGTTGACATGCTCCCCAAGGGAAATGGTAAGCACTTCTCCACATTTGCATATGCATTTTCTGGCAACAAGTTTTGCTACCTCTGGTTTATGGCCTCTCATCTCCTCAGACTCATGCTGAAGCGCCACACATGTCATAATGCATATATACAGGGGCACTACTGTTTAGGGTCTGACAGGCTAAAATGGCCTCAAAATTCCATTCTGGGTCAGTCAGGGAGGCTGGCTGCAGACTGGGGCCTGCCCTGGCTGAACTCCTCAGGCCATGCTGGTTCCCACCCCTCCTCCTTTGCCTGATGGGTGCTTCAGGAAGAGTGAAATGGTCCATTGACCTCTGAGGAGCAAAAGGGCATGTCCAGCTTTTTTAGAGGTTGTGCACTCCTTGAATGACACCACAGCAAGGAAAGCCTCCCATAGCAAGGGAGGCCAGCCGCCATGGAGCACAGGGCTGAGGCCTGACTCTGTCTCCTTGCCTGCTTTTCACCTTGCCCTGGAACTGACCATTCCCTGCCTGCCTTCCTCCTGCCGGCTTCATCTTCTTCCCATGTCTTGGGAGAGATCTATCTCCTCTGACAGACTCAAGATTCCAGGCCGAACTTTCCCATGCCACCGTCCCTCAAAATAGCCTGTGCCGGGTTGTATTTATAGCCGTGTGAGACTCTAATGGGCCAATTTGTTTGAATTTCCACTGCTTTTGTGTTGAACTTACCCCTCACCCGTGGGCAGTCTCTTCAGGCCTTTATTGATGGGGTGTGTTAGGGTGGCGGGGGCCATGTTCAAGATGGTAGCTGTATAGAGTGCGGGGGCTGTTTTGCATATTTACTGTTCTTTAAAGCCAGTTTTTTTTTTTTTTTTGAGAGAGAGAGAGAAAGAGACAGAGAAAGAGGTTTCTGTAAGTAGCCCGGACAATGAGAACAAGACCGGCTGTATGCCGAGCACGGGATCCCGGCCAAAACACATATCATTAGCTTGGACCAGCTATAAGCAAGGAAATGAGAAACATATGTTGGAGAGCAAGGTTAGGAGTGAAGGACTATGGGTCAATGACAGTCGCCCTAAAACTTTTCCCTTGTTCTTCAGCTGTGGCCTGGTGGTGTCAAATGTCATTTTGACTGCCTTGATTTCTCATGGTGGGGCTGCCTGTGTGACTTTTTTTTTTTCCTTTTTCCCTCCACTGTCTCCTGATGGGACTTTTTTTGGTGGGGGTGGAGCGTGGGGTGAGACAACAGACAACAGGCAGAGAAGGGTCTGTGTGATAGTTTTTCTCTGTGCTGGGAAAATGACAACCTTGTTTCCTGCAATGCTCTCTTGAATGCCTCACTTTCTCTGAAATAATGGTTCTTGCTCTGTTTGGGATTTGGATTCAGTTTGAGGGAAGAAAAGGTGGAAGGCTTTCAGAGTAGTTCTCACTGTTTCTTTCTGAAATATAATTAGATGTGCCTCATTACCTTGCACTGAAGGACTTTGGTACATTTTGAGCTACGTCTCCTGAGATCTTTGATGGGCTACGGCTTGTCGTATCCACTTGCGTTTGATCATATTAGCAGTTATTTTTCCCCTCGACACATTTGCCTCCCTGCCCACCCTTCCTGAGGTATCTGGAGTTGATTTTGTTGGTCCAAAGGACACACCCAGGGAGTGTGTTTGGTCCCAGATGTGATGACGGGCCCACGTTCCATTGGCCCATCCCAGTTTCTCTTTTCTTTACCACATTCCTTTTCCTTAAAGTTTTTCCTGGACACATTACTAACAAGGCTGTGCTCTCTTCACTCCAAGGCCAAGACCCCTGTTCTCTATAAAGCCCAGATGAACAACTGTATTCATGAAACTCGGAGGCAGTCCCCAGAGAACATGCTGTGGCTACTGTTCTGAAACCGACCACAGCGGCCCAGAGAATTTACCAGGCCCCAATGCCTAGGTTTGGCCAAAGCCATAAAATGGCCACAGTTATGCCCAGCTGTATCCAGTAAGGAAGCGAAGGCACAGGGTTGGAGCTCTGGTAGCAAAAGAGGAAAGGAAAATGCTCCCAAATCACTCTTTTCTGGCCTCCATTCCTTTAAGATTTGAGAATGGTGTTGGGGTGATGTTTTAAGTAATGAAATCAGGCCAGCAAGATAGCTCAGTGGACTAAAGTGCCTGCTTAGGCAATCACAAGGACTAGGGTTCAATCCCCAATATCACATGCCGCACCGACCCTGGTCCTGGGTGCACTGAGCTGGCTACTGAGTCCTGGCACATGCCTGTTATCCCAGTGCTAGGGAGGCTGAAAACAGGAGGATCACTACATGTCTGAGCTGTGTAGTGAGACCCTGTACCAAATACATTAAATAAATAAATAAATAATCATTTGGGCCCCTGTTTAGTTTTTGCTTCCTTCTTGGGGTCTTGTTCTGAAAATAAACTTTTCTCTTAGTTTCCAGACTGTGTGTGAGTATCCTCAAGGCCTTGGGCAGAGTGGATAGTTGGTTTGTGTTTGGCTGGGCCTGTGTCCCTCAGGTAAGCCTTTTTTGCTTCTTCATCCTTATATGCCTGCATGTCCACTGTTTCTTTCCTCTAGGTGGAGGCTGGCAGGTCTGTTTTCTTTGCACAGAGATTTTCTTGGTCATAGGAGGAAGCTTCAACTAAGTCCAAGTCTTGGTAGACCAGCAGAGGGATGTGTGTGTGTGTATCCATCCACTTAATGACAATAACAAAAAATATGGGGGGAATGAAGGGAACTGAACCACAGACACAGGCAGTGGGAATGTAAGGCTCCTATTGACAGGGAAGCATGACCTGGGAGAGGTACCTGAAAATCTTCCTGTTTCAAGGAGAGCAGTTCACAGATCTCTCTCCTGTTCCTCTCCTTAGTGGAAGGTAGGACCTGGCTTTAGGTTGGAGTCTACATGTTTTCTTTCTGTGTCATCACTGGTTGTCTGCCTTTCTAATTTCACCCTCACCAAAATAGGCTGCTGACTCAGTCTTTCCAACATCTCTTTTACCTTAACCTTCCTGGCCCAGTTGCCATGACTCTTCCTGGGGACCCACAGTGCCTTCCCTGCAGCTTCTCCACTTCCTCTGGTCCCATGGCAGTCTATGTGTCAATGAGTGGCCACATGGACTCTTCAGACACCCAAATCAGGTCAAGCCCGTTTCTCTGCTGAAGGCCTGGCTGCTTCTCCCACTTGGTTTTAAGTCATTTTTCTTTTGTCTTTTGTGTTCCAGCCATGCTAACCTCATTTTCCTCATAATGAGAATGGGGATAACAATAATGCCTTCCACAAGGTTGGGAGAGGTCAGTGCATAAACACACACAAGATACCTTGGCCAGCATCTACTCATGATAGGTGCTCAATAAACGGAAGCACTGTTAACATCAACTTCCTTGAACTCTCAAGGACTTTCCTGCTTCAAGGTCTCACAGAGGCCCCTGTCAGTTCTCTTTTCCTTTCTATCTGGCTCTTAAGTATCCTTTAAGTTTAAATGTTAACCCATGTGAGGTCTTCTCCAACGCGTCTATCAAACAGGTCCCTAATCTTTTCATGCCCATTCTTATTACATTCTTCCATAATGACCTATTTCTTTCTTCCATAGCAGTTTTTCCAGCTTGTGATGACATATTATTTGTTAACTTGGGAGCAGAGCTATATCTAATATATTCATTTAGCACAAGAAATATTTGTGGAATGAATACATGCAAGAGAAAATATAATTCCTTACCTCCCCTCTTTCCCCTACTTACCTTGTCTCTGTCACTCGTTTCTCTCCAAGTCCTGTATTTACTTATTCTCTCATCCTTTTTCCATCATTGACCCTGATCTCTTGGCAGTAGAAAATCTAAATCATCTGGGCGCTGCCCCTACCACTTGCCTGCTCCTCGATCTTTCTTTCTCACTCATAGGCCAGCTTCTCCTTTGAGAGGCTCACATTTTCATTTATATGTAAATGATAAATAATAGAATATGTAATGTCCAGAGTGAGCTCGATGACTAATAACTCCTCATCTGCCAAGTTAGAAGAGTTTGGGGGTGAATTAACTCATCATCTCCCATTAAGAGATCAATGTGCAATTACTCCATGTATCCAAGAACAGGTATCCTATAGCTCTGCCCAAAAGATTAAAGTGATGTGGGGACTCAGGTGGAGGAGAAATACAGTCCCCACTTTTTATCTGTTTCACCACCCATTAAGTATTATGTTGAAGCTGAACAAGGCGAGCTGAGAAGGATCATTTGCCCTGTCCTCATGAATCTCTTGCTCCTGTTCTCTGCCTCAGTCTCATAGCCAAGAACACCAAGATGGAAAATGCCCTCGACTGAATTTTTTATTATTTATTGATTGATAGCCCTTTTTTCCCCTTAAGTCTCCATGCACTTTGCTAATTACTTCTCTGGAAATCATTTCACTTTCCCATTCACCAGAATGCTGCCACCTTTGGGAAAGAATGTGGCCGTGTGACAGAATGCAGGCCTGACAACCCCAGCATCAAGAAAGAGCTTCTCATGAAAGCTCTGAGCCACCCCCCCACCCCTGTGACCCACACTCACTCTGGAGGCGATGGTGTAAGGGCAAGAGGCTTGCATCAGAGCAGCTCTTTTCATCTGCAGAGCAAGCATAAAGATAGCTCTGTCTTCATTGTTTCATCTTTGTACCCACCTGGAGGTATGCCACCAACATGACTAGAGCACAGAAGCAACTCTATCTCATGGCACATGGGAGGCCCTAGGTCTCATAATGCGATCTGAAGGTGAACTCTACCCATCCCTCTGACTACAGCATCCAATGATTTAAGTTATTAGGAAAGGTCCAAATAATCATTAATTCCTCTAAGCGGGTAGCACTTCAGTGGGCTTGATTGAAATGAATTTTCTAAAATTTCACAGTGGGAAGTCGGGGAAAGAAAGAGAATGCCAATTTTCAAGGTAAAGGAGAAAGTGTTTCTTTCTTTTTTTTTTTTTTTTTTTTGTAACCTCCCCGAATGCCTTCAGGGCTCTTTTGACTGGCTGGAGGGTTGTGGGGATCGAACT
>NDGN011472661.1:0-14839 GCA_002564285.1 Tympanoctomys barrerae | reverse complement strand
CTTCCTTCATTTTGAGTGTTGGGTATTTGTCCCAGCAACAAGAGAAGAGTAACTAAGACAGTATTATTTCAGGCTCTAGATTCAGCCAGACCTGAAGGCCAATTACATTGGACCCCTGTTAAAAACAACTTATGAACCAATAAAACTCCCTTTTTTCTTTTGGCAACCAACAAGTGCTTCTTTCCTTTGCAACTGGGTATTATGAATAGTCCAAACTTTTGGAAATTTTTATGACCTTGCCACATCTCAGGTATGGGTACCCCTTCCCATAAATAGCTCAAAACATCTTTAAGATATTCTCCCTTCCTGCCTGTAGTTTAATTTCTAGTAGATGGCCAGCCAATGTCCTCTTTATCCCCACTATGCCTTTCAAAATTTCTAACTTATATGCTCACAACTACTTTTTAACGGCAACTGGGCTATTCTATTAAAATCATTATATATGATAATTAGCATCTGAAAGATAATTTTAGTTAATTTTAAATTTAAAATCCTTCATGCAAAACAAGTCGGATCAGAGAGTTAACAACAAAAGAAATGAATTGGAGTGTGAGAGAAGATGCTCACAACCCTAGAAATAAAACTGTGCAAATTTCTTGGGGAATAATCATTGTCTCAACTTTTACTTGTAATTATAATTTAATTATGAATCCACTTTTGCAACTTTTTAAAAGTACATAGTTAGCATTTAAGCACTTTCCATATAATTATCTGTTATTGAACCTGCTCATTACAGCATGGTTGCTGCATAAATTACTCTGCTTTGTGTAAAAATATTTTCCACTCCAGGGTGACTTGAAATAAAATAAAATGAATCATTTCAGTTGGTATTTTGTGGTTCCCTGATATTGCATAGCATCTTTGAACTTGAGCATCTTTAAAGAATGAAATAGAGATGAACTCTGGCTTGTTTTGGTTCTTTTCTTCCTAAGAATTGACTTCTTTTCCTCCATTTTTGGAGCCATTCCTAGACAATACATATGCAATAAATCTTATTTCAGACACGGTTAGGCCTTTCGGCATCATAGAAGAAAGAGTCAGTGAATATTCAATTGAAAATCTACTGAGTTCTCAGAACCCTTGTTCTGCCTCCTTGTAGGATGAGATGGGAAAAGATTAAGCACTAACATTAGAGCAAAATGTCCTTGCATTTCTTTCTCAACCAATCTCCCCATCATTCGAGTTCAGAGGAGGCACAGAGTGACACTGCTCCATCATCCAGAGGAAGATCTGAGGCCCACAGAGGTTAACAAGTGGCCCAACGTTGCATGGCTGGGAGAAGCTGAGCCAGGATTCAGGTTAAGTAATGTGACTCTGGAGTCCACACCCCTCATTGCTGCAGTGCCAACCCTGAGGAAAACGGGGAATGCTGGGTCCCCTGCAGGGACCCACAGTCCATAGTGGAGAAGCTCACTTGATCCAGTGACTTTCTTTCTATTCTCCTGAAAATTCTAGGCAGCAGGAAGGACATGTTCTGCACACGGCCAGTATTGTAGAAGAAACAGATCAGTTGTGTCATTGGTGTCTATATTTTTATACATTTTTCTGAAACCCTGGGACTCGAGAGGTACAGAACATCAAGTGAAGATCAAATTGCTTCTGTTGTTAAACTTCATGTCCATAGATCAATTAAAATTAAATGCTGCTATAATATCTGAACACTATCCTATAAATAATAAATGCATCTTAAATTGTAAGAGAAAGCGATAGCACCTTTCAGTGATGCAGAGGCCCATGGTATCTGTATAGTTCCCCAGGGCTGGGGTTAACAGTGTGAGAAATGGAAAGGAAATGAATGCTAATATTTCTCCAGGGCTTTGTGTGGGCCAGGCATTGCTGGGGGTGTGCACCACATATAAACTCCCATAGAAGACAGCTGAGGATTACAGATACGTTTTCATTTTCATGGTGCCGGTGACGGCACAGAGGCTTGCTAGTGTGTCTCTTTCAGTGCTAGACTGGGACTCGCTTTGGGGACATGGGTGAGGCCATTTGACTCCGGATTGGGCCTCCTAATTCACCCCGGAGAGGTAGAAGGTTAACAGTGGAGGCTGGATTAGACAGCAGTGTGGGCTACTTCCTCCCTGAGACCTTCAGGCTTGCCACCTTTTCAACTGCAAAGGGTAACAGTGAGCCTGAGACCAGCAATGGGACCTCTGTCACTCATCTTTTGGTGGCCAAAGAGGAGAGTCTCCAAGAGAAGGACTCAGGCCCCCCGAGCCCAGCTCCATCAAGGAGGACACAAGCCGCAGGCCCTGCAAGACCTGGTGGGGAAACTGCAAAAGGTAGAACCAAGCAGAAGGAAGCCCATCTGGACAGAATGGCAGCAACCAGGGGAGCTGCATGCAGTGCCCGCTGTGGGCTCCATCTTTCTCTTCCCGGGTTCTCCTTGTAAACCTTGCACCCCCCAGACAGGAGGTGTTTGCAGAGTTTAGTTGAAAGTGCACCTCCTTGATGAGTGGTTTCCTGCTTTTCTTTGTTCTTCCTCTGTGCAAAAATTCTATTATAATAATTATTATTTTTTATTTTAGGTAAAGGTCTACAGGGTGTTCAGGGTCTCACTGCTAGATCGGACATGTGATCTTGCTTACAGCCTCCCAAGAGCTGGGGTTACAGGAGTATGCCACTAAGCCCAGTCTCAATTGCCATCTCAGTGCACACCCCCGGGGGCGGGGGCTGTCACGGCAGACGCGGGGATCGAACCCTTGGTCCCTGCACCTGCTTGCAGGCACTTTAATCCCCTGAGCTATTTGGCCGGCTCTACACAGATCAGACTGGTAGTGATTCTCTTGCTTTTTAGCTTCTCAAGTGCTGGGATTACAGACGCGCACCAATACGCCCAGTCTCCATCGCTGTCTCAGAGTGCCCTGGGGGTGGGGCTGGCACCCCCAGGCTGGATGGAGACTGAAACCCAGTCCCTGCATCTGCCCAAACAGGTGCTTTAATCCTCTGAACTATCTGGCCGACCCCGTACAAAGATCTTAGCTCGTTCATTTACTACAACCCTTAACACATGCGAGTGCGGTCCCAGGGTGCTGAACGCAAGCCCTGTTCCTTCTGCATTTGTGCCTACCCAGTGCTGCTGAGGAGCCGCTTCCAGTGAGGGCTCAACAGAGGATTGAATCAATGAGTTTTTATCTTGCCTGGTTGGTTCACTTTCTGCTTTCTCCCTTTAGAGTGAAATAAATACCAGATCAGAGGTTTTATTTTATTCATCATAATCCCCAGGGTCTGAAACAGAGCCCTAAAGCTGTCATATATGAGGTGTTTAATAAGAGCATCAACCATTTCTTTACTTCAGGAATGGATCAGGAAAGCTTAAATCTGTTTTTACCATGAAATGCCTCAGTTCATTCAGTTCCGTTCATGGGATAAAATTATCAAAAAGAATCTAAGAGAAGTAAAAAACAACCCCGATGTCCATAAACAGATGAACAGATCAGCAAAATGTAGCCTACATATACAAAGGATTATTAACTCAGCCATGAAAAAGGATGAATTACTGACACATGGTACGATCTGGAGGGATCTTGAAAACATGCTAAGAAATCAGGCCCAGAAAGACCACATCTTATATAAAAATGTCTAGATTAGGCAAAACTATAGAGACAGAAGGTAGATCAGTGCCTGCTTGGGGGAGGGGGTAGGAAATGGAGAGCCAACGATAATGTGTAGAAGGCTTATTTTGGGGAGTGATGAAAATGTTCTTTTGTTAGATAGTAGACATACTTTATGGTTATACTAAGCACCATTGAATCATAACGTTTCAATGGGTGTATTTTATATGAATTTTCTTAATAAAGCTATTATTTAAAATATAAAGTTAAGGTCACTTAAACCGAGACTGTGTGTGCCTCCTGTTTTGGAAGTCATTTCTGGGAGTCCTTTGAGGTCCTTGCAAGGCCCACACAACTGCTGTAGAGAAGGATGCCGCTGGGAAGGAAGACCCAAGGGCAGCACAGGATAGTTGCCGAGAGAAGGAGTGAAAGAGAGATGGAGAAGACTAGAGGAGGACAGCCTGATTTCCTTTTGGGTAAGGGTTTTAGGGCATTTTTAAAAATAGAACTTGACTACAAAATACGACATATGTTGATTTTTGAAGACAGGTTTGGACAGTCAGGCCTGTTAATTTCACATATAAATACTTGTGTCTTCTAATGTCTTCTGACTCAGAAATGTTTGACCTCACCCCACTGCCTCTGCCCTGGGTATATTTGCAGTGTCTGGGGACATTTGTAATTGTCATATGTGAGTGGAGGCCAGGAAAGCTACTAACCCCGTGAAATGTACATGAGGGCCTCCAAAAAAAAATTCAAAAATTGTGTTTCAAATGTTAGTAATACTAAAATTAAGAAATTGTGCTGTAAACCTGGTGCACATTATCATCACCTCCCAATCAAACCTCCCAATGTGTCTCTTCACAGCTCTTTCCAAACCAGTGGCAGGGAAATCTCCTAGAAGCACACATCTGGTCGGTTGTCATTGCCCATTGATTTTATTGCTGCTGTGATAAATTATCATATATTTGGGAGTTTGAAGCAGCACACAACTAATGCCCTACAGTTACAGTGATCAGAAAGTCTAATGTCAAGTACTGTATTCCTGCTGGAGAGCCTGGAGAAGGGTGCATTTTCTCCCCATTTCTGCATTCTAGGCTGGCTGCCTACATGTCTTGGATTGTAGTTCCTTGATCCATCTCCAAAGTCAGCAATAAAGGAATTCAAATCTGTCTCTGTCTCTGCCTCTGCCTCTGCCTCTGTCTCTGCCTCTATCTGTCTGTCTGTCTGTCTGTCTGTCTGTCTGTCTGTCTGTCCCTTTCTCTCTCTGGGACTTCTTTCATTATTGCATTTCCATCTCTTGACACTTGGACTAGATAAAGTGTGCAACTACTTCAGCTGCCTGATACATATGATATATGGAAACATCGCAATGAGACCCACTAACCTGTACAGTTAATAACTATTAATAATTTCATTAAAAGAAAGGCAACAAAGTGAAGTATCGGAGGATGCAAATTGTTCATGACCAGCAGACCCACCTGCAGTTCAGATACAGATCAAGCAGGCCTAAGCCACGTTCAAGTGGCTGCCCTTTAATACACTGCTCTTAAATAGCAGTAGTGACAGTGAAGCCTAAAACAGTAACTCCGATGTGTTAAACTATTGTGTATTTATTTTCAGTGATGTGGGTTTAAATATGCAAGTTCTGACATTGGCTGCATTTTTCAACTTTATGGCCACATAATATTTTGCTGCAGATTGATGAAGAGAGGCCTAAGTGTCTGCTGGTGGTAGAGAAGCAAAGCCGAGGTTTTATCTCTCTCTTCTTCAATTACTCTAAGAAGGAGAAAAGTTTTAGGCAAAGACAAATGGAAATTATCCAGAGACTTCAAATATATTACTCCCCAGATCTCTTGTCTGGGTAAATCAGAGATACCCACAACTACAGATAATGAGATAATTAAAAACTAGTAAATATAAATGTGAGGTGCCTTCTAACGTTAAGCCCAGGAAATGTATCTTATTATGAAACACTGACTGTATTTTGAAATGTCATATCAATTATCAGGGACACTTTTACAGATTTCCCTAAGAAATATTTACATACAACTATATTTTCATACACCATGTAAAATACTGAAGTATAGATTTAATCAAAACTGTAAATAAGACTAAAGGTATGCTGTAAGTGTGAAATACACAACCATAAAAAACTTCGCAAAATTTTAAATCCATTTCACTCTGAATTATATTAGCTTTCTTATTACTTGCATATCTCTCAGTCCCTGTCCTCTCTTTCCCCAATTCACCCTAATATCCTTTCATTAGAAAGAAGACATTTTGGGGAAAAATGTCTCTGTTTTTATGCTCCTGTGTTTGTTGGAAAGGGATTTAGATTTGGAGCATGTATTTCTTTCTACATGCCAAACTACATTTCTCAGCTTCTCCCTGCAGTCAGGAGGCCATGAGGGTAACAATACAGATGCAGACTGAGATTAGGGTTCTGATTATGAACTGGTCCAGTTATGTCCCTTGGACAAGAGACTTTATTTGTGCTTCCTTGTTTATAAAATGAGACAAATGGTACCCAACTCTTTGACAGGAGTGGGGATAAAAGGAAAAGCACTCTGTGACTCTTACTTATGGTATGTCCATTTGATATTAAGAACTGGCTAGTAGAAGAGTGGTGGACAGTTCTGGGTGTGTCTTTGAGTGATTGATATGGAGGCCAGCAAATTCGGTGGGAGAAACCATTCCATATGTAGGTGGCATGAGCCAATCGTATTATAGTCTGGATGGGATAAAATGGGAAAGAGGGAAGTATCTTCGGACTTTTTCACTCTTTAGTCTTCCAAAGGAGACTCGCACAAATGACTCTACTTGATTCTTCCTTCCATGGCTTCCTTCTTCTTGGACTGAGCAGCTACTGGATTATCCAGCTTTCTAGCCTATAGGAGGCCCTTGTGGTCTCTCCCCCTCTATTCCTGTGTTTACATAATAAATCCACCTCTCTCTCTCTCTCTATATATATATTTTTCTCTTGATTTTCTGGCATATCTGATGTGTACCTCTTTCTATTACTTACTAAATTTAAGGTGCTGGTCCCCTCACATCAATGTTATGGCGACATGCAGGGGGTGTTGTATAAGGGGCATCCTGTTATATCTTGGTGATTTAACTGGGATGATTAGTTTTCTTGTTGGTGCATTCTTTCCAAATCATAACCTTTCTTGATTTCTGGGCATCTGTCTGTAAACATGCCTTTACCTGACCACCAAATCACGTTATTCTTTTTTTTTTTTTTTTATGGAGCCAGGGATTAAATTCAGGCCCTTGCACTTGCCAGGGAAGCGCTTATTCTACTGAGCCATTTCCCCAGTCACATTATTCTTTCAGGTGGAAGTCAAATGAAGCATGAGAGAGAAAAGAGACCAGGATATTACCATTAAGTAAAAGTTAAATGGTGGAGTTACCAGCTTATTCTGGTTTGCCTGGGACTGTGCTTGTTTTAGCACTGATTATCTCATGCAATGGTAATGTTCCCTTCGGCCCTGTGCAAATCAGAGTAGTAGGAGGACTTATGGTTACACAGGACTGGGTGGGCACAGTGAGTGACCATCAGTGAGCAATTTTTTTAGGATAGTGGAAAAGTTTTAAGATTAGAAGGTGGTAACACCTTTGTAAATATATTGAAATCCACTGACTTGTACTCTTAAGACGGGTGAATTTTACTGCATGCAATTTATATCTCAATAAACCTGTTTAAAAAGAGACCATGCAATGGTGTTTTCAGAATAAAGTGTTTGACCTTTTTTGATAGAAAAATAATGATCCTTGGTCCACAAAATGAATGTACACTTTAGGAATTTTAAGTGAGTTGCCCATTGAATAGGAAAAGACTTAAAAAGACCAACCAAACTGAGTTGGTCTCGTGCTTGACTGGCAGTGGTGTGAAATAACAATGTTTAAATAAGGCAACTTGGCAGTATATGGTATGGTGAAATGTAAAATGTGCAATCTCTTTGACTCAGTGATGTCATTTCCAGAACTTTATTCTATAAAGAAAATTGCTAAGTGTGAAGGCATGTTTGGCAAGGGTGTTGAGCGCAGATGTGTGTAAAAGAAGCAATGATTTAATTGTTTTTTTAAAAAAATTTAATTTATGTATTTGATACACAGTCTCACTACACAGCTCAGACTCATAGTGATCCTCCTGATTTCAGCCACTCCAGCACAGGGATTACAGACATGTGCCACCAGCCCAGATGTGGTCGTCCGGCTCAGCGCACCCAGAGGTGGGACTGGTGTGGCATACGGTACCAAGGATCGAACCCTGGTCCCTGATCTTGCCTATGCAGGTGCTAGCAATGATTTAAAATCAGAAAAACTTAAATCACAATTAATAATGGATTGCTTAGAGGAGTCATGACAAATCCAGCATAGGAATATAAACCTATGACCTCGTTTGGTTGATTGATATCCCAGCTGGCCTGGGACTGTCTCAGTTTTAGTATTGAAGTCCCCAAATTCAGAGAAACCCACTGGTCCCAGACTAACATGGATCATCAACCTCTGCACCTGACCAACAGTAGAACGTGTGCTACCAAAGAGTTAGTGGGAATTGCCTGGGGATGGTAGATTTTCAAGTTGGCTTAATCTTCTCTCACATTTTTATTCACTAGGACTTTTTGATATCATTTGAATTTTTTTATCATCTGAATTTTTAAATTAAATATATTTTCAATTGAGAAAAAATATTTGTGTTAATAAAGAGCCTATGTGCACATCTTGAGTGTGTGGGAAGAAAAAGTCTTTTTTTTCCCCCTCATGTTTTTCCCTTCGTTTGTTTCATGTGATTTGACTTGCTGCTTGTGGGAGATAAGTCTCTCTGAATGCATAAAAGTCTCTGCACAAGCACATGAATCCAAGAGCATCGCACCCGCTTTGTTTTTGTTGTGATGTTGAATAGTGTTAGCGCAAGTCTTGAGGTACCAGAGAAATAAATATGTGCTTATTAACGTATGATGACAATCAAAATAGTCAATCAAAATTGGAATTAAATGTCAAAATAGTACTTTAAAATGTTTGGTCAAAATCACTGAAACTGGTTATTTTAATTTTTAATTAAAAATTTAATTTAATTTCAATTAGCTTTAATTTGATGATGATGATGATGATGATGATGACAATGACGACGATGATGATGATGATGATGACAGTGTTGAAACAGGGTCATGCTATGCAGTGAGCTCCTGACAATGCTCCTGCTTCAGCCTCTGAAGTGCTGAGGACACAGGTGTGCAGCACCACACCCGGCCCGGTTGTTTTCTCTTCATGATGCTTTCCTGAGCCGGCTGTTTTAACTTCCTTTCACAATGAATGGATTAACAGCTTTATGGGACTGGCTGATTTAACCCTTTGGTGGTTTTCACTTTTGCTGTTCCGCTTCTGGTAATATAATGCATTTCTAGTATATGAGAGTCAGAGACTGCTGTCAAGCAAAAACACAGAAATAATAAGCTCCGGGGTAGGCGGGATAGCTCATCGGGCTGAGCGCCTGCTTAGGCAAGCACAGGTCCTGGGGTTCGGATCCATGGCACCACAAGCCATGCTGGCTCTGCCTTGTGGCCGTGCTGAGCCACAGAGACCTGGCGTGGTGGTGCACATCTGTAATCCCAGTGCTGGGGAGGCTGAAACAGGAGGATCACTACAAGTCCAAACTGTGTAGTAAGACCTGGTACCAAATACAGTTTTAAAAGGAAAGAAATAATAAGCCTCTCTGGAGATAGTCACAGTTCATACCTTTGTCATTATCACTTTCCAGCCCCTTTCTATACACAGAGTAAAGACATACATGCACATATGTGTATGTACAATGTTCTCCTCTCATACAAAACTGAGAATAGTGCTGAATCCAACTTGCACCATTTTTCTCTATACCCGCATATCTGTGAAAGAGTATAAGTTAGGCACAGTAAGGAATTAGAAGCATTAATAAGAATTCTCACAACATAGTACGATATATAAAAGCTACATGAGTGAAGCTTTGCAAGCCTCTCACTCAGCTTCCAGGTTTTCACTTAAAGGAAGCGCTCCTCAGCCTCTCTTGGTACTTCACGTGTGCAGCATCACCGCTCTTGTGCTTGGGAGCCATCATTAAGTCAATTAAAATCACCTAAATGGACGTACTGTGATACCATGACAGTTGGTCTGATAAGTGAGACAGTTACTAAGTGACTAATGCGATGGTGGCATACATACAACGTGGATACACAGGCCACACGGCTGGCTGGAGTCCCAGGAAGGATGAGGCAGTGTGGGGAGATGCTGGGAGCATCCTGCCCTCTGAACCTTGTGAGCTGTATATTTCTGGCATTTTCCATTTAAAGGAGCCTGGGTGTGTTTAAGGTGGTACGGCCCTAGACATTTTCCATTTAAAATTTTCAGACTGTAGTTGACCTTCTGGCCTTGCAATCTAAATGTGTGCATGAAACACTTAAAGGAAAGAAAATGATTTCATGTTATGTTTATTTTCCTTCAGCCATGTGCTGTACCTTCTGTGGGCATCAATACAACAACATTCATGTTGCAGGACCAAGGTGTGCCTTGACAGGTTGCACTTGAACTTCACAGATTTGCTTTTAATATGTTTTTTTTTTTTTTTTTTTGGGTCAGCCAAATAGCTCAGAAGATGAAAGCGCCTGCTAAGGCAGACACAGTGGCTGGGGTTCAATCACTAGCCTGTCATGCCAGCCAAGTCCCCGGGATGTGCTGAGACCGAGATTAAGACTGGGTGTCGTGGCGCGCACCTGCAATCCCAGATTTTGGGAGGCTGAACACAGGCAGATCACTACGAGTCTGATCTACATAGTAAGACCATGTAGACCCTGTACTAAAATACAAAAAAAGAAAAAATGTTGTTTTCTTGCTGAATATTGTCCCAGTGGAGCTATTTTCAGATTCCTTTATTTGGCCTCACCATCAAATTTGTCTATGTACCATGTGCATGGAGTGCTTAGTATCCAGTACGTGACTGAGAAATTTGAGTCCTTTGCTCCTATCATCTATTAAGGAGATAGTAGTTTTCACAAGGTGAGAGTGTTGGAACAACTGAAGACTGACTGGACTGGTAATTTTCTCAAAGCCTGCTGTGAAGACTCCTAAGTGATTTGCCTCTGCACGGAAAGAGTTTTGTCTGTCCTTGTTGGAACTAGAAGGCTTTCCCTCATTTTAGTCAGCCAAATTATCAGCAAGGCCAATGGCCTGCACTTCCAGAAATTTTCATGGTCACTCTGGTAGTCTCTTGTCTCCTATCTGTGCCATATTATCAATGGCCACAGACTTCTAACTCATCTCTCTTCCTCCTGTTCCTCTCATGCTCCTTGCTGTCTGTTGTTCATAAAGAAATCCTTCATTATCTTAATTCAGACCATACGACTCACCTTTGTAGGCTTTCCTGACCCTCAGGATGAAATAGCTTGACTTGGATGACTCTCTGAATTCATCTCAAACTTAATTTACCTTCTTATCTTACCCACCTCACTCTCTGTTCCTCTGCACTCTTGCAGCCTTGCCTACCATTCTTCTTGTTATATGCACTCTCTTTTCAGCCCCATAACTTTTGGGATTTTCTTGTTTCCTGGACAAGAAGTGCTTTATTTGGATGGGCTACTTTCATTCATCCTTCTGAGGTCTGTGCTTTCTGTTCCGGGATAACTGAACCTACAGGTTAGATAATTCATAAAAAAACAGAAATATATATTTTTTCTTTCTTGCGGTACTGGGGATTGAACTCAGGGCCCTGTGCTTGCCAGGCAAGTGCTTATTCTACTGAACTAGCTCCCCAGCCTCAGAAATGTATTTCTTACAGTTTGGAAGTTTGAAAAATCTATAAGCAAGGCTGGAAATAAGGATTAGGAGACCTGTCTTAAGCCACATGTTTGAGGGTGGTACAGCCTGATTTGTTCAAGACCAGAGCTTTCTATGAAGCCATATGACCTCTCAAATATACATCTGTTGAACGAATGCCTGAATGAATGTGAAAGTAAAAAAAAGAAGAAAACTAGAATGAAAGATATAATTTAAAATGAACTAACATGTTATAACTGTGCATAACAATCAGCATCTATCTATCTATCTATCTATCTATCTATCTATCTATCTATCTATTTATCTACCTAATCTATATATCTATATATGCTGACTAGCATAGCTTTGACTAGTATATCGTTTGTTTGCTTTTCCAACATAGTCCGTTGGTGAAATTTTGTGCAAATACAAGTTTGAGGAATTCACACTGGCAGGCAGTGTCCTTTGGAATTTTCAGCTGGACACTAGTGAGTCTGAAGGGTTCTGTAGGTGGAAACAGCTGTGCTTCTAAGTTTAGAAGAGTAAGGCTATGAGCTTTTATAATAATTTAGGATACAGTTCAGGGAGCAATTGCACTGAGACCTTTAAGGTGCAGGTTGCCCTTATCTGTAAAGGGACACACACCTTCACTTAGTAGGGCAGCAGTGTGTGCTCTGTCCTTGGATTCTTATCTGCAGAACAGCTCCTAGGACTTTCTAACACTGTTGTGTTCTGTATCTCCTTCCATGTTACCTGTACAAAGTGGAAAACAAGTATGTCAAAAACTTGAAGGTAATCTTGTTACATAAGGATAACTTCTTGATTATAAATTTGTCAAAGGTAAAAAGTTCTCTCTCTCTCTCTCATTTATCCTACTCTCTAGTTTCTTCCCAGTCATTAGCATAGTGCTAAAAATAGGAAGATAGGATATGCTTATATAATTTAAATCTATCCACTGTGTGAAAAAGAGATCCATAGTTTAGAGAAGATGGTTTAATATTTGAGTGAACTTGGGGTTAGGGTCTTTATTATCAGGAAAAGAGGAAGTGTTTTTTCTTCACTCTGGTGAACATTTCTATACAAATGTGTAAAATGTTTAGGCTCCTTCCAGATGAGGCTGGTGAGGGTGAGTTAGGGGCAGTGTGGTAGGGCAAGCTGCTTACAGACTTACTTGGTCAAATAGACATGCAGTCTAGAACTCATCTGCTGCATGTTCATGTCTTTGAGCAAGTTCTGGCATCTTCACCAATTTTTTTTTTTCTATTTAACATGTAAGAAAACACCTTGGGCTCTTAAAGTGGAGCCTATCACCTTCACAATTTTGAAGCTTCAAAGAGAGGTATCCTACTGATTCTTGTGATATTTTCTTCCATCTTTTCTATTGTTCTCTTCCTTTTTAATCAACCAAGTTCTCTTCTGTTCCTTTTTTTGCAGTCTGAAACTTCATTGACAGAAAGCTTCCTTTCTGTCTCAACTCAAATCAATTAAAATCATTCTTCTGGGCTCTTTGTTTTTCATTCCCAACATAGATCTGGTTAAAAGCCCCCAACAATAGCCACACCACTACCTTCAACATTAGACTATCTTTAAATTTCTTCCTCAAGATTAATTAGTTCACCATTTTTAATATCAGTCTCAGACAAAATCTCTGGATATGAGCAAAATGCAGAAAAGTTCTCTTCCAAGACATAAGGCATATGGTCTGGAGTCCAACAGCAAATGCAGCTCTTCTTTTCAACAGAAATTCCCTAAAATTTGTCTTTGCTTGCTGCCTTTTTTATCAGCAAACTGAGCTCTGACTAGAATTTCCCACAAAACATGGTTTAAGCTTTCCAGAGATGCTTCTTTAGCTAGCATTTTTTAACATGTCCAAACTTTTCACACAAGCCAGTTCCAATGGCTCTTGAATCACATAGTCAAATATAGACACACAAAGTCTCCATTTCCAGAACCAAAATCTGTTTCAGTTACTTTTCTCACTGATGAGACAAAATGCTCAACATCCACAAATCAAGGGGGGGGGGAGAGATTGTTTAGCTTATGCTCTGTAGAGGTATTGTCCATAGTCAACTGGCTCCAAGGCAGGGTGGAGGGGCAGATGGGCATCACAGAGGAGAAATGATCAATGGCATGGCAAGGTAGGCAGAAGGCAAGTGCAGAAGCTAGCAGCAAGAGCTCCTTCCTGTCCCTTTATATTCCATGCAAGCTACCCACATTTTGGGTGATGCCACTCAGAGCTATGCTAAACCAATTAATGGATGAATCCACACATACTTAATCCAAGCATTACACCCTTAATCCCAACATCACACATTGGGATTAGATTCAGCTACCTATGTAAATTCTTACGTATAGTTACATGAGGCTTTAATGGGGAACCATCTAGATTTAAGCTACAGAAAACAGTAAAAGATATTGTCAATAGGACCCCTCAAGATACTCCCTCTTGCTTTGAGCACACCTATCCTATCATTCTTGGCAGTCGCTAAAGCAGTTCTAGAAGCCCTCTTTTGTGACTGTCTTTAGTTGTGGTGTAATGACTGACTCAGTGTCTTAAATTAATTCAAAGCCTTTACTTTTTATTATCATTTTGACTTTGGGGAAGGGGCAGAAGTCACATGGGGCCAATCCAGTAAAGAAGGTGGATGAGGACAAGTAGGGGGTTTTCTAAGAGCCTCCTTCTCCATTCGATGCCATGTACCTGCCACAGTCACTGTAGCTTTGAAGGTATTTCCTAAAGATACTCAAGAGGGAGCACTTCAAAGCTGCTTCATAAAATGGCAAGCACAGCATGGGCAAGGCAAGGGAGAATATTTTCAAGGTGATTCATGGCAATGTGATTTTTACTATGATAATTTTTTATTTAATGATACACCACATCTTTTGATCTGTGTGTCTGTCTGTCTGTCTGTCTTTCTGTCTGTGTGTTTCAGAAAGTGGCTGACAGTGACAAATTCCTTAGCTGCTAAGTGGCTTTCCTTATCACCTTTCTTTTATTGCACTTTGTATGGACACCTAAACAGTTACTTGCCAGCATTCGGCATAAGGATCCATCAACACATTTATGAGAAGAAAATGTGTTTTATCTTTGTAGACTTCTTCCTTTTGGGCATAGCTTGGCATACACCTAGGCAAAATCCCTAATGCAATTGTTGTTTTTGATGCCTTTAGTCTGTGAAATTTCACAGCTTTCCACATAGAGAAAGCACAGATTAATAAAATACCACTCCAGGGTCTTATAAATCTACATCAAAAAAGGCCTTAGGATGGTATAAATACTTTCTGTCTAGCTGCTACTTTTTTTTTTTTGGTTGCTGTTATCACTAGTATTATTATTTTTTATCACTATTATTATTATTTTATTTTTCTCTCAATCTGGTTACACATGATTGGTTACGCTATTTTATTTATTTATTTATTATTTTTTAAAAAATAATTTTATTGAGAAACAAATAGCAATGAGACAGTTTCAAAACCAACTACTAGTACAG
>NDGN011472660.1:0-26699 GCA_002564285.1 Tympanoctomys barrerae | reverse complement strand
CGTGTGAGCAAGGTAAGAACAGAAGAGAGAGAATCCATGGATCCTAGCTGCTGCTGTTACCTGCCTGGTTCCTGATATCCCAGAAGCCTGTCTGACCTTCAGGAAGGTGTTCCTACAGATCTGTCTCTTGCTCTGCGGAAGGGCATTATCAGCCCTGAGAACAAGGCCAGGTGTTGGGGAGGTGTGACCCTCCTGCTACCCTAGACATGGGCCATGGTAGATTGTACTCTGCAATGGTCCTTCCTTTGCCACCTTCTCCTGACGCCATTACCTGCGGTGCCCAGAGGCTCAGTTACAAACCTCCCTGTTCCAGCCCTGGCCGCCCACAGATGAGCAGGTGGAGAGGGCCCCTAAGGACATGGCTCTCCTCTGGAGCACAGCTTTCCTCTCGCTTCTTCCCTGGCCCATCTGAATCCAAGGTCAGGCAACAGCCAAGGTCAGCACAGAGCGTCAGGCAAGCATGGTAGACAACAGCCCCGGCCCTACAGCTGGTGAGGGTGGCACCGAGCCAGGGCATTGAGCAAGGCGGGCTGCCGAGCACACCGACGTGTCAGGTCTCGCCTCGGCCCGCTGCTCCTGGGAGCCACTCTGACTGAGAGTTTCGAGTGGCCGGGTGCCAGTGCCCTTGGGGTCACTGTGCGGTCCCTGAGACCTTTCCCGAGCTGGCGCATCACCAGTTGGCTGAGTCGAGTCCCCCCACTTCGTCTGCAGCCTGGACAATCTGCCAGGACCACTCACCCCTACATTTCTCTTTCCTTCCAGCAAGCAGTGGAGGCGGCCGCTTGGGAGATTCTCTCAGGTAAGACACAGAAGCCCGTGGAGAGGACGTGAGCACTAGCGCACAGTGACTTGGAGCCAGCAGCAGAAACCCCAAGCTCCAGCTCCAGCCAGGTGCCAGCGGAGCCCAGAATAAGGCGCTGCTCTGGCACCTGCTGTGTGCCAAGAAGCGTGCCAGGTACCACTCCGGCAGGATCCCTGTGTAACTCACAGAAACCCAGTGAGGTCAACAGCATCGCTGTTCCTCTAAGAAGAGGAAATAGGGCCCAGACCACAGAAGCGGCAGATTCGGATCCAAACCCAGGTCTGCCTCCATGATGTGAAAGGGCTTGGCTTTGCTTCCCACAGCTCCTGGTTCTCGGGGACCACAGGGAGGGAGCAAGAGCCTCCACCTGGCATTCAAGGCCCTGTGCCACCTCTCAGTGTGACCCTCTAGCTCACTCTCCAGCAGGGTCCCTGTCCTCCCACCCCAAACACGCTCTGTCACAGAGCTCTGCCCTGGCAAAGCCTCCGCTAGCTTTTGGAAATGTCCTGTGGCTTCTCTTCTCCTTGTCATGTTCCCATGCTACATGGCAAAATCAGAGAAAGGGCCCTAAGGGAAAGGTCATTTGAGGTGGAGTCGGCTAATCCTCTGGATTCATGAAGCAACTTTCAAATTTGCTATAAAGTGATGTGGCTGAGGAGGCACTGATGTTTACATAAATATCTGGTCCCCAGACCTAGAAAACTGACAGGGCAGGGCTGGTGAGCTGTTTGCCTCTGTATCCTAGCAGTGGGCACAGGGCTGGCCCGCAGCAAGTACTCACCAAGATTGTGATGGGGATGGGTGTGTGGATAGGTGGGTGGGTGGGTGGGTGGATGGATGGATGGATGGATGGATGGATGGACAGATGGATAGATGGGTAAGTAGATAATACAAGGATGGATGAATGCTTACATGGATGCTTGGATAGAGAGGTGGGTGACTGCACGGACAAATAGATAGATAAATGGATAAGTACATGGATGGATGGATGGATGGATGGATGGATGGATGGATGGATGGATTTTGTTCCCAGATGGATGGATGCTCAGATAGATGTTTGTATAAAGAGAACAGTAACTGCATAATATAATGGATGGATAGATGGGTGAATGGATGAGTGCATGAATGATGGATGGATATATAATGAATGGATGGGGGAATGACTTGATTGGAAGATGAATAAATTAATGGAAGAATGAAAGAAGAAAAAAATGGGTGAATTATTCATGTCAACTAGCACAAACCTCCTCAGCACTGACAGCATCCTGAGGCTCTCTCTACACCTGATGTGTCATCACATTCAGCCAATTCAGAGGAGGCGCTGTGCTTCTGCCCCTCATAATGTCTTATTCTAGGTCCAAGAGCTCTTGCAGGCCCCTCTGGGGGAAGCACAGCAAGTGTCTCAGGGAGACCCGAGAACCCCCACCCACAGGAGCTGAGCTCACATCCTGGAGGCCAGTGCTGCACTCTAGGAAGAGGGAGGGGCCGTCCAAGCTTGTAGATGAGCTAAGCCAGGAGGGGCTCCCAGCTCCATCTTTCCATTAGCTAAGAGAGCTTCCAAGCCTAGCCTCTCCCAGCTCCAAATTCCACTCTCTGGGATAATTGGAGCGTGGGCCTGGGCCCAATGTTGCTTCAACCCCCAAACCAAAACCACAGTGACTTGAGTAAGAGAGGCCCTGGGATCCACATCCAGGAGGAGCAGGGGCTGGAAGAAACATCACCCACATCTGGAGACAGCTGGAGACAGAGCAGATCCAAGAGGAGACAGGCTGTGAGTGCTTCTCCAGGAGCACAAGGGCCTCCTCTAGGAAAAGCAATGGCATTGGCTTCTCCCAGGGTCCCACCACAACCCCCAACCTCCAGCCCCACCTGCTACGCAGTGTCACATCTGCAGGCAAGGCTTTCTCAAGTATACAGCTGCAGCCCCCCTCCCCCCGCAAAGCTCCCCAAACGCCAGTGCTGCCCACAAAAGCCAAAGCCACATCCCCCGCATCCCTCCCTCCGCACTGGCCACAGAGGAAGGGAAGAGCACATTCATCACAGGGAGTCAGCTTCTGGGCAGCCTTGAAGACAGCTGAAGAGCCCAGAGCTGGGCCGGAGCTCCCCACGAGGTCTCACAGATATGGGGACTCGCAGGTGGCCTAGCACTGTGCACTGGCCAGCAACCTTCCCTCCAGCACCCAGCAGCTCCTTCAGAGACAGCTGGCCCAGCTGCAGCCGGGGAACGAGGCAAGATGGCTGCTGTTTCCTGCACCATCCCTCCTGCCTTCCCCATTCTGGAAGGCACCTTCCTCGGGGCTCTGAGCCCGGTTCCTTGCCTGGCCATGGGTTCCTACAAACTGAAGCTGGGCTCCTGTCGCACCCTTGTCTGCACTTTAGGAGAAGCCTTCACACTGCAGAGGGCACCTGCTGAGGCCCGTCGCTGCCATCGCTGAGACCCACAGAAGAAAAGACTAAGTTGCTGGCCCAGCCTGAGCTGCCAACAAACAGGTGTTACTGGGCCAGTACACGGTCTTTAGTCTACGTGTTTGCCTGCAGCTTCTGTTGAAACACATGGTCCCTGTGCACGCAAGGCCTACAACTCACCCCTTGTCATGCCGAAGTCACCGGCATGCACTCTGGAATCAGTCAGAGCAGGCTAAGTCTTACTGCGGGAACGGCCAGACCCCACTCTCAGCAGTCTAACAAAGCACCTGTCCGTATCAGATCAAATCCTGTCTCCTGATCTCGACCCTTGCCTGTGACCAGTGCTGCCTGGATGCCGAGGGCTGTGACCTCGGCCCAGAGGAGCTGTGCCAGCCATGTCCCTCAGGGATGCACCTCAGAGTGACCACTGAAGCACTAGGCCACCGAGGCTGGAGAGAGGTTTGCTGACCCCTGACCTCACTGTGTGACTCGAGCCAGTTGTTTCTCCTCAGATGGCCAGAGATTTCTAGAGCCCCCTCTCCAAGGTCACCAGCATCCCTGGGCCAGCCAGCAGCTAGGTGGGTTGAGCTGCGCTGGCCCTCTAGGGCAAGAGGAGGCAGGGCAGCTGGATAGGAGAGGTGAGCAGACCAGGAGTTGCCGGCAGTTGGGGCAGCAGCAGTCCAGCCCCTCCACTGGCAGGGAACAGGGGCAGGGAACAGAGCAAGCGATTTGTAAAACCCCTTCGGAGTCCCTCCCATGTGCCAGGCCCCCTGTGTGCCCTCTGGCAGTGTCCCTCTACACAACATGCGGCGGCTGTGGCACCGTGCAGTCCAGCGTTGAAGGTGGGCAACCCCTAGGGAACATGTCATGTTCAAGAGGCAGGCAAATGCCTGCACCCCTCCAACTCCACAGCAGCAGCATGTCCCCAGGGGCAGGGGCAGGGCTGCAAGGCCAGTGGGATCCAGGATAGGACAACCTTAGCCCTGACTCCGGTGAGGAGAGCAGGATTCTAGGGGCAGGTCAGAAATGCCACCCAGACCTGGGACTCTGAAAACTCCTCAGGCCTGGAGGGTGGGCCAGTGGGCTCATTCTCTAAGAGGGCTTCTCTCTTCCCAGAAAAACCTATTCTGACCATGGCACACGCGGAGGGCCCTCGCTGCAGCTTGTGTGCTGCCTGTGGCAGAGTTCTCTCCCTGTGGATACGTGCCACCTCCACTCTTAGGAAAGGATCACAACCAGAAACGAGGGTGGATTGCACTGTGCGGGCCAGTGGCTGAGACGGTCTCCGAAGCTCCTACCCTGGGCAGCCTTCACCCCTGACCCCGGCCTCGAGATCACCCAGCACCTCTCCTACGTTGTCGCCTGAGGAGATGCACTGCCAGGAAGTGCTAGACCCCGAGGCTGTCTGTCGGCACTCCTGTGTGTGCTGAGACTCACTTCCCTGCCACGGTCTGCCACGCACCCCCATGCTCACTCTCCCTGAAGCTGGCGCAGCCTCTGACCTTGTTGAGCCAGTCCCTCGGCCCTCCAGGCCCCCGTGTCAAATAGAGGAAAGATCTCTAAATGTGTCACCTTCCAACTGGCACTGCCCTCTTCTAGATGAGCGAGAGAAGTAGACAAGCCCGGGGACACCAGCTGAGACAGGACAGAGAGTAGACCCCAGGCTTGCCCTGGTGCCTGTTTCATCAATGCCTGCTTTGTCTGGAACTCACAGCAAGCAGGTGAGTTCAGTTTCCATTAGGGACAATTATCTCTTCATTTGCATATGCTAAATGTGACATTTAAAGGAGCAGTTCCTCCCCACCTCAAACAGGATGAAAGTCCGATGACAGGCAGGCAACCTGCAGTTTGGGGCAGAGGTGTAATTGGCTCTTATTAAGGCAAGATGCTAGGAGATAGAGGGTTCAAAATGCAAATGATAGTATTGCTCCTTCCCGTGCCTGAATGGGAGATACAAGGGCCAGGCGGGGTGTTCTGTGCAGGTTTCCTGCCCCTCAAAAAGACAGGAAAGCTGGGCAGAGAGAGAAGACTCAAGCTCCTGGGGGAAGAGGATAAAGCCACACATCAGTCCCAGCAGCCCCATCTTCTGCCTGGGCCTGCCCAACGATGCCCACTGCCCCTCCCTGTCCCACTGAGTCACCCACCTGAAGCCGGATCTAGCAGCACACTCCTCCCTGGCTCAGAAACCCCCACCCACAGCTTCAATCCTGGTGCCGCCAAGTCTCAGCCATGATGCCCAGCCAGGAGGCCTAAATATCCCATACCCCCCTGGGCCTGTGCCACACCCATTCCAGAGACATCCTTCCCCTCCCACCCACCTGGCCAGCTCTGGGTCTTATCTCAACCCAGCTCCAAATAGATGAAATCTGCCCCCCCAGCCTAGGCGGAACTACTACAGGCCTCTTCATCCATGGGATGGGCAACCCCAGTGAGACTAGGAGTCTCTGGAAGCAGAAGCTCTGACTCATCTCTGTCTACAAGCATCTGCTCAGAGGTGGCTTGCCAAAGAAGCGCATGAGGGCTGGTGGGTGCCTGGAAGGACGCAGGGGTGGACGTGGGCAGGGGGCAATGGGTGGCGGGTAGATGGATAGAGAAAGGGGTGGCTTTGCCTCCTCTGCTTATAAAGCTACACCCTGAACTTGCCTTCAAATGACTGCTGGAAGCCCCCGTTGTGCAGGTGGGAAAAGGGTAAGGCTGGTGAGGATAGAGACTCCAGCACCAACCTGTGAGGGACATAGAGGAGGCAGGGTCCAGACCACCCTTCCTGAACACCCTCAAGTTGCTTGCCGCAGCCTCGCGTTGCAGACCTCCACCGTGGTGGAATTTTTTGCCTGGCTACCTCACTCATGCACGTGGTCCCAGGTCCTGACATGGCCCTGACCGTCTGGACCTCCTCAGATATAGCCTGAGCCTGAGGCTGACTGTGTGAAATCCCATCCTCTCTCACACCTGATTACAAAGTGGTCTGGGAGGCCTGACCCCAGCAGCCCAGCTCTGTACCTTGCAAACTACAGGGTACTCTCTCAGTCCCAAGAGAGGAAGCACCTGTCCACAGCAGTTTGCTTCGGTGTCCTCCCTGGCTAGCAAACAGTCCCTGTCCACTCTACTCTGCTCCAACTGAGTACAGCTGGACAGGCAGCGCTCTCCCCTGCCTCCTCAGCCAATACTGTTGCATTTTGGAAGCAGGGAGAGGGTATCCTGGAACGGCTGAGCTCAGAAGGAGAGGGACCTGTGTGCCCAACATTCAGAACATGCTTCCAGCCCTGGCCGCCCCCCGTGGGCCTGCAGCTCTTCCCAGCCACTTCTGGGGTGTTAGTCTAGAAGGGCTCCCTACTCTAGAAGGATCCCTGCGCTGCAGCACAGACCTTGTTACAATAAAGACTCGCTTTAGTGTTCCTGGGAACCTGTTCATGATTTATTTCATGGGTGGTATGGGCTCCAAAAGTCCTGTGAATCTATTTGAGATTTTAACCCTGGGTAGTGTGGGCAGGGCAGTCATTNAAAAAAAAAAAAAAAAAAGATGGGGAAAAAAACAACTCAGAGCTGTTAACATCAAAGAGCTAAAAAGATGATCCACTGACAACCAGTACCCAGCACAGCTGACCTTCAGAGTCCAGCGCAAGCTGGCCACAGGGGGTGATAGCAACAGTAGCATCCAGCAGCTGGCTGGGGCCAAGCGGCAACTTAAGGACCGCTAGCCACGCTGCACTTTGTCAACTCGTGATTTCTGTCTGATTGAGCAGAAGAACCCTAAGCTGGCTGGCAACTGACCCGCTGCACCAACAGACTCTGGCCCCTCGTGCCCTGGCTCTGGCTGCCTGCACTGAGCCACATCTGCCCCATCACCGACCTCCTGTAGCGGGGGCACAGAAGACAGACAGAGCCGGCCTGTGCTCCCATTTTGCGCTTGTGACCTGTGTGGCATGGACGAGCCCCTGCACCTGTCAGAGGCTTGGCTTTCTCTTCTCTAAGAAGCATCCAGGAGGCCTTCCCCCACGGAAGGCCCCCAGGGGTGGAAGGTGCCCAGGCACACTCTGCTGTGGCCTTTACTTCCTCCTCCAACTTGGAGATTAGGTCACAGACAGGAAGGACCCTCTCGTGAGCGGGTATAGGGCAGGGACCAGACCCTGAGTTTCCCTCTTACCCCCACTTTTGCCCCAAGCCAGCCTCAGCACACAGAAGGAGGCCCACTGAAGCCACAGGTGATTCTGCTTCCCAGCCACCTGCAGGGGCGCGTTCCATGCCAGCAGGACAAATCCAGAGACTGGCACAGATACAGTAGCCTGCTATTAACCTGTGAACGCCCTCACTACACAAGGCAGGAAAGCACAGAACCAAAGGGGCTGTCCCAAGGCTTTGTACCTGACCACACCTTAAAATCACCTGTGATAAAGATGGCCTCTTAGCACCCCCAGTGCCTGCCCCATTCAGCCACCACAGAAGGAGCTGGACACTGATACACCTTAGAATCCCCAAGTGATTCAGTGTGATTGGAAGTTTGAAAATTACTGGCTACCAGCAGCTAGGCGGCTGGCCAAGATCTGACCATGTCCACAGCACCTTCTTATCTGCTGTCCCACCTCATCTTCATCTGCCAGCTGAGATGCCACACTAATATGCCCATTGTACGGTGGGGAAAGCAAGGCTAGCCTAGGATATCACCGCATTCCCTAAGACTATCCTTGTTAAGGCTGGGACTAGAGATTACTCTCCACCCTCTATACTAGGTGCTTCCCACATAGAGCTACATTGGGCCCTTGGGCATTGTCCCAGAGAGACCAGGACCCTGATTTCGTCCCTGACTTCCAGGAGCTCCGGGTTCTGAGTACATACTAGTGAGGAGGCTCTGGTGGCAGCAGAGGACAGGAATCAGGGGTCCCTAAGGAAGGCAGAGGGCCTTGGGAGGATGGACACTGGCCAGGGTACAGGGGCAGCTCAGGCCTTGGCCCCGGCCCAGGACTTCTCCCTGCCTGACTTCATGCTGTGGTGGCGAGAGGGAGGGTCCTGATCTGAGATGCTGGGCCCAGACCTCGCCTTTCCATCTGACTTTTTCCTCTGATAACAAGGCAGCAGTACAAGAGGAATGTTTGATGGAGATTTTCACTTCTTCCTCCGGGTCTATGTGGAAGCACAGGCATCCATGGAAAGCTGACGACAACACTGGCAGGGAAATCAAAGGTGTCCACAACAGCTCTGGGGCTGGCTCGGTTCCCCTGTCCCTCCCAACCTCCCCTCACACACAGCCGCTCCAACCATCCGTTTGTCACCACCCCCCAGCCCCATCTATTTCAAAGGGCTTGAACCAAGTTGTATAGCATGGGCAACTAGTGTCAACAATGCTCCTTGTCTCCAAGGAGTGGTGAGCCTTGGATTAAAGAATGTCCTTGTGGACTGCAAGACCTTGGGCATATCATTTGCTCTCCCTGGGCCTTGGGTAAACAGTCTTTATAATGGGTGCATAATTCTGATTTATGGAAATGGAGCTAGGATTACATTCATTAAATGAGTAAGCTGCATACAGTCTATAGAACAACATCTGGCCTTTCCTAGGGGCTAGACACACTCTTGGCTCCTGGCTCAGGGCCTGGCGCACACAGCAGTTTCTGGAGAAATGGCTGCCTTTTCTTTTCCCTCCAGGCATTCCCGGGCTGTGGCTGGGCCGTCAGGCAGTCAGCTGCCTTCCCCTGATGTCTAGGACAGGCTCTGAGCCAGCTCCTTAAAAAACTGGAAACTGCACCCGCTTTCTCTTCTTCCTTTTCATGAGAGATTGCAGAGCAGAGGCACTGACCTTGGGCAACCTTGCCGTGCAGCGTCTCCCAGAAGGCAACGCCATCAATCACTGTGGGGCTCTCGGCACCACCCACCCGCTGGTCTTCCTCCCTCTGGTGACCCAGGCCTACCTGAGCAGCTGGCTGCTTCCTCCCAGTTTTGCTTTCTTTGGAAGAAGAAGCAGCGGAGACTGGACACCCCAGAACAGTGAAGAACTGGGGAGGGGTTTTTCTGCATCAACATGGCACTCAGAAAGGACTCAGCTAGACACACAGGTCAGCGCTTCCTCCTGCCCTGGTGTAGCCCGAGGGACATGACTGCCAGCACGGACAGAGGAGAAACAGGAGCCCTGGGACTCTACAGGGTGCTGCTGAGCGTGGAGAAGCAGGACATAGCCAGTTGGAACCCAGACCCTTTCCCCCATGAAGCTGTAACTTTCAAATGATGATCAGAGTTTCTGCTGAGGTATCGCCTCAAGGAGCAGAAGTAGGGCCGGGGGAAGTCCCTGCAAGGCTGATTTCAGGCCAGAAAAAGTCTGGTGGCCAACAGTCCGCAACGAGTGCTGCCTTCGGGGAAACGATCACCCTGACTCCAGGGGACAGCAAGCTGGCGCAGAGCAGCGAGCTTGGGCCACGCCAGGAAGCCAGGACAGAAAGACCAAGGGCACCTCCTGCCAAACAGGAGTCTGTAGCCCCAGGAAGGTACTCCTGAGTACCCTCCTGGCCAGGCTCAGGACAGAAGAGACAGGATGGGAAGATGGGAAGTGGTCTGAGGCCTTGGAGCTTGCATTCTGGGTGGGGTAGAGGACAAGGCTGCAAACCAAGCTCTGGAGAGAGTAAGGCAGGGCAATGGCAGAGAAGTACGTGGGGTCAGCAGCGCATCTCTAGACCTTGAGCCCAGGAGTAGTGGGGCAGCTGCACAGAGCCTGGAGAAGAGACCTCGGGCAGCTGACACCCCAGATCAAGGCTGGGGCAGGACCCACTGGGGTAGGGATGCTGAGACATTGAGGAGCCTAAAGGTGGCCAGGGCCAGGTCCCCTGAGCCAGACCTGCTGGGCCACAATCTGAGTCCCTCTGTGCATCTCCTCTAGCACATAAGTGGAGAGGGAACCAGAAATGTAGGCTGCAGGGTGCCCAGCCAGGACGCCAGCTGGTCACCCGTGGGAACATGGAGGAAGATGCCGCAGGAATGACAGGGATGGAGACGGTGAGACAGGGAGTGCTCACAGGAAGCCCCACCCAGCCCTGGGACCAGGAGGAGCCTCTGAGAGGTGGTAACCTGAAGGGGAACTCCGGAACTTTTGCCTCCATCCTCCCTTTCCAAAATCAGAAGTCACTGAGGCCACTGGGTGGACAAGGCAACTGATCTTCACACAGATAAATGCCCAATGGCTTTCCTAGGGTCTCACGGAAGGTGGGGCAGAGCTAGTGTCTCAGTTCCAGAGTTCCCTGGGCCCCTCTGTTCTCCAGCTTCCAGGGTGTTCCTGCTCCCCAAAAGCGGCTGACTTGTCTGAGGTTGGGGGGATGCCCTGTATGGAAACTCAGCTCCCATGGGGGTTGTGGGGGCTGGCAGGTTGCTGGGCTGCGCTGTCGTCTCCTCTGTCCAGGGCCACAGTCACCTGGGCTTCTGACTGCCTCCACAACCCCACTGCCCCGCCCCATAGCTTCCTTCTGACTCTGCGTTTCCCCAGCCTATTTCTGGCAATGCCCCATCGCCCCTCAGTTGCTCTGATTCTCTGCTCACAGCCTAAGCTATATCATGGAGTGACTCCTACCCCTATTGTCATGGCCGTCACCCCTGAGCCTGGCCCAGCATCAGGCGTGTACTGACGCTCAGGACCCGTGCTGACCCTGGAAGAGCAAACGAATGTATGTGTGCCCACACAAGAAGCTACCTCCTCGTCCCAGCCAGCCTCCCTCTTCTGAGCTGTCTCCCTCACTACTGTCACCCTGTACCCTCCAGTGCCAGGCTGTCGCTGAGGGAGAAATCCTGCTCTGTACCTGAGTGCTCCTGATACTCATAATTCCCCAGGGGGCCGTAGGGTCAAGGCTGAGGTCAGGTCCAAGGGGGGGACTCTCTGTGGACCTAGTATGTGCCCTAGTCAAATCCTGGGCCTTGAGGCAGCGATGACTGGTAGCCTGCCATTGTGTGGCAGAAAAGCTTACAGTCAGGAGGGTGATTTCTGTGCCAGGCCTTGCCATGGGGAGAACTAGGACAAGAAGCTGGGGCCCAGGCCTCCTCATGGCAGCTTGGGGCCCGACAGGCTGCCCAGGCCAGAAACAGGCCTGGCTCCTCCCACAGCCCCAGCCCTGAGACACCCTGCTGCCTTTCGGAAGCAGCCAGCGCCAAGCCAGCAGATGGCTGGCAGGCCCCCTTGGAGCACTCGGCCCAGATGGCCCTCCCGGTACTAGGTGGGGCATCACAGCCACAGGAGCAGGAAGCCTGCCGCCCACCAGGGCCACCCTCCTCCCATCAGGATGGGAGGAGCACCCGCTCCCAGGCCATCCTGTGCTTTCTCCTGGGGCCTGGCCATCGCCCTGGCCAAGAGGCCTGAGGAAGCCAGGTGCAGGGACCAGGCCAGTACCAAATGGCATGAGCTCAGAGGAGGTCCAGCCAAGGACGAGCATCCCCTTTCAGGGACCATCCCCACCCTTGCTGCCTGCTGGTCAGTAACCACAGCTGGCCCTTCATGCCACCAGGCTGCAAGCCCCAAGTCACTTCAGGCCACTTGGGCTCAAGAACAGTGATCACCACAAGGGTAATAATAACAATAGCTCAGGTTCTGAAAGGGCCTACTGTGCATGACACACGACTCTAAGAGCCCCACAGGTACTGTTGCAAAGCCCACGGCACCTCTGGGAGGCAAGCCTTCACAATCCCATAGTACAGAGGAGAAAAGCAGAGGAAGTAACTGGCCTTTACTTCACAGTGACAAAAGCAAGATTGAACACCAGGCCTCTTCACGCCAGAGCCCAGTTCTCAGCAGCATCTGCCGTCCCATCCAGGGCCTAGCTCTGAGCTCCACAATGCACAGTGCAGGAGGACAGAGAGAGAGAGAGAGAGAGAGAGAGAGAGAGACCCACCTTGAGTGCAGGGAGGTAGCTTGTCAGGTAATGAGCTGACCGTCACAGCTGCCCACTTCCATAGCTGGAAGGTACACAGAAGGGGCAGTACCTCTGAGCACAGGCCTGGGTGTCCTGGGAGAAGGCAAGGGAGACCCCAGGGATGCAAGCACACACTCACCCACAGGGTCATGCACAGACTTACATGCTCTAGGGCACGAACACACAGACGTGTGTGTGTGTGTGCACGCACACACATGCATGCACCTGGTCATACCGGCTGTTCTGGGGAGAAGTAAGGCACCATGGAGACCCCAGCACCAGTCTGGGGCCCCCGGACTATAGGAAGGCATGCCTTCTCCTGAGACCTGACACCGGTCAAGCTTGTGACAAGACCCTTCCTCTTGCCCAGCCTTGGTTTCCCCTGCTGTGCAAAGAAGGGGTTATCTGAGGTCATCGCCAAGGTCTTGGGCTCCATCCGCCTGGCTGGTCACCTGCGACTCTGTCCCAGGAGCTAGGCAGGGGTTGAGACTCGGCAGTGAGAAGCAGCACAGGAGCCTGCCCGCAGCCCCCTCCCCTGCGCCCCACTGGCCCAACCTGCACACAAAGGGCATCTTGTTACCACAGCCTGCCAGCAGGAGGGCGGGAGGCAGGAGGCGGGAGGTGAGAGGCCCGGACAGCCTGTGTCAGCAGGATGGGGGCAGGGCCAGAGGGGGCTGGGGCAGGCTGCTGGCCGGCTGGCCCAGGGCCCCACACCAGCCAGCGGGCAAGGCCCCAGGCAGGCCGCCCCGAGCACGCAGGGGCTGCAGAGAGGCTGGCCCTGGGCTTCTGCACAGAGCCCTGTTTATTAGGCTTGCTTTTTTATTTTGCAGCTACAGTCTGAATGAGCTTTGCTCTGCAGACAGCAGCTGCCCAACCCGGAATTTCCCAGAAATGTGAGGGCCGAACTTCCAACCCTGGGCTGCGGCTCAGAGCCTGTGTATCTCTGTCTTGTGTGATCTGCCACATGAGCCACATGATCTGGCTGGCAGGATGCATGGCCCAGAGCACTGACTCAGTTTCCACTGAGGTATACTGGGACACAGCACTGACAGGGCTTGCTGCAGGCCAGTTCCCTGTTACCTCCCAGGGCAGCCCCAGTGTGGGTTACCTCCTGGTGTCACAGGTGCTCCTACTGGAACATCCACTGTCTTGCTGGGGGATGAGGGAAAGCCACTTCCCCTCTCTGACCTCAGTGTCCCTCCATTTATAAAGAGGTGACAGAAGATAAGAGATAGCTAGAAAGAATATTCTCCCTTTTTTATTTTTTAATTTTAGGGAAAGGTCTACAGGGTGTTCAGGGTCTCACTACTAGATCGGACTCTGAGTGATCTGCCTGTTTACAGCCTCCCAAGAGCTGGGATTACAGGCTTGCGCCACCACAACCAGTCTCAGTTGCCATCTCGGCATGCTCCAAGGCCAGCACGGCAGGCCCTGGGGATTGAACCCCCAGCCCCTGTGCCTGTTTGCAGTTGCTTTAATCCTCTGAGCTATTTGGCCAGCCCAAGAATATCCTTCCTGGAAGTTGCCTGGGACTCTCTTTCCAAGGTTCCTGTACTGGGAAACGCGGAGATCACTCAGCCATGAAAGCGAGGCAGCCAGGGTGTCTGCGCGTGTTCAGCTGCTTGAATGTGTGTGCATAGGTGCGCGTGTGAGCAGAGAGAACATTGTGTGCCGCAGGAGGGTGTCTGCAGGTTATTAGCTGAGCAGAGCAAGGCCTGGGGAAAAGGCACTACAGCTGCTGTCTTCAGTGCTTAGGGACCCAGGATACAGGTCAGAGATCTGAGGGTCATAGGTGAGCCAAGGCTGGCAGCGTGCATGGCCAGCACCACTGCCTGGCTCCAACTCAAGGGCCACTGTGTGTGTCGCATCACACAAATGGTGCCCCCTTGCCCTTTTTCATGTGGGGACCTTATGTCCTCATTACCCACTTGCCACGGGTTTCCCCAGTAAAAGATGGTGCATCCTATCAGGAAAGCATAGCCGACTGATTTGCAGAGTACAAAATGCCATGAGTACTGGTTATGCCGTAGGATCCCCCAAGTGCCACCCATCTCCCAAAGTTCTTGTTCTGCTTGACAGTTGGAGAAGCAGGCCCAGCGGGGTGAGGCAGAAGATGTGGGTCCTGGAAAGCTCAAGAAGGAGTTGGGAGCATCAGGCTCCAGTTCAGACTAAGTGGATTCAGAAAACCAAATATCACTGGGAGGAGCCCATGACCTCAGGAACCCGCAGACACCCATACCACTGCTCTGCACACCAGGTGGACCCTGCCGGACCCTGCCTCTCTTGAAGGTAGTGATGGGCTGGGTGTCCCCCGAGACCTTCTCAGGAAGGCAGCCTGGAATGGGCCAGATGCGGAGTTTGCTGAAAGTGTAACTTGTTCCTGGCAACCTTAACTCAGGAGTGGTCCCCCAGGGCCCCTAGGAGCCACACTTGATAAGAGAGGCTGCAGTTTATCGCGTTCCTGTGCATTGGTCCCTTTAAACTCGCTGTTTACTTAGCAGATTCTCATAGATTGTTTTGAAGTCCCAGGCGTGAAGTTGGTAGAGGAACAGGTGGCAAAGAAAGTAGAGACCACGCAAGCCACTGTGGACTCACAGTCTACTGGGAAAGGCACAGAGACAGGAGAGGCGGGACGACACGGCAAGATGCCGCAGTAGGAAGCCTGATAAGAAGCCAGTCACCAGGGAGGGATTCCTAGAGTCGGTCACTGAGCCCAGAATCTCTGGAGAGTGCTGGTAGGAGCTATACAGGTAAGGACAAGCAGGAGACAGTCCAGGCAGGGAACAGCTGAGGCAGTAGAGAGCACATGTTGAGAGATCTATAATCTTCACAATGGCCTACAAGATGGGGACAGCACTCTACAGTGAAGGAAACCGCAACCTTGAAGGCTCAGGGCACCCCAGAGCCCAGCCCTCTCGCCAGAGGCATGCAGCAGGCCTTACACGCATGCCGAGCACCTCTAGTCTCCAGCCTGGCCTCTGAACCCTGAAGCTGAGAGTAGGGATGGTGCAGGGAAGAGGCCAGTCTATGCATCCTGCAGCCCAACCTTGGGAGCAGAGCTCTCCTGAAGGCAAAGACTGGGGTGGAGCCAGGCATGGTGCTGCACACCTGTAATCTCAGCACTCGGGAGGCTGAGGCAGGAGGATCACTGCGAATTCGAAGCCAGCCTGGGCTACAAAGTGAGTTCAAGGACAGCCTGAACTACATAGCAAGACCCTGTCTCAAAAAGATAGAAAAAAAGGGGAAGTGGTGAAATAGCTCAGCAATGTAAAGCACCTGCTTAGCCAAGCTTAGGCAAAGTGCAGGGACCGTGGTGTGATCCCCAGCACCACATGCAGTGCTAGCCCCACCCCTAGGGTGGGCTGAGCTAGCCAAAAAAAAAAAGACCCAGATGGACATATTCCCTTCCCTGCAGCCAGCAATCTCCACACCCCAGAGGTTGCAGGCCCAGTGCCAGACCCAGGTGGCTTTGGAGTTGCTGACATTGTCTAGGGAGGCCTCTGCTGAGAGCCACATGTCCCCCGCCCCACGCCCTCGCAGCCGGCAGAAAGCGTGGTGTCCTCAGCTCACAGGGTCACTAGTGTGCATTCTGTGGGTCTGGCAAGACAGCAATATGACACACAGGGGGCAGAGAGCCGGACTGCCCACTCCAGGAGGAAGAAGCCCTGCAGTTAAACCTCAGGAACCACTGGGACCTGGGATGGTCCCTAAAGGATCAGGGACAAGAAATCCAACTTGGGGAGGTAAGGCACAGCCAAGAATGTAGTCACGCCTACAAGGTGTGCTTGGGACATGGCCATGGCCTGGCACTTGAGGAATGGCTCTTTGTGCTTGGTGGCTGGTTGTAGTAAATTATCTGGGACTAGCAGGGCAGCTCCAGAGCTATCCCAGGCCCAGAGCACCCCACCCGAGACTTGGACAGAACCTACGTGGTACAATAAGAAGACATGGCTGCCCTGGATTTGCACTCTCTAAATCCAGCCATGGAGGCCTGGCCCACTCAGGCCTTCAGATAACTCAGGGTGTCGCACAGATGACAGGTGTCCGCCAGCAGCAGGAAAGTCCAACGGGTGGCGCAGACAGCAGCACCGCTGTCAGTCGCGTCCCTCCTTTCAGTGCCAGGGCCTGGAATGAAGTGTGAACATGCAGACTACACAGCCTGGGCCGCCCTCGGGGGGAGGGGGGGGACAGCCACCAAAGGTGTAGCCAACCCAGCCACTCACAGAGCTGAGAACTGGGGCGTGAGGCTTGGCAAAGGAAGGCAGGAAGCCCCTCCTTCCTGCTGATGTCCACCCTGTGGCCCAGGCCTGCAGGCATAGCAGGCCCCAAGACCTCCACACAGCTCCTGGGAAACCCTGACCACACCAGAGGCTTTGACAACATCAGTGTCCCTGCGCATGCCTGTACAGACCACAGCTCAAGCGAAGACATGGACACAGTTTCTCAAAAGCTCATTCGGCCTACCCTCCAAAGTGTTCCAGGCTGTCTCTACTTGAGGATGTTCTGGTCTTTCAAGGAGAGTGACACTTCAGGCTGAGCATGCAGTGACAAGATAGGTTGCGGCCATCCCACCAACCCTGAGGGGATCCCCCATTAGGATCCTCCTGCCTGGAACCCACCTCTGCCTCAGCCCCATCCTCTGTCCCACAGCCTCCCAGTCCATGGTGCCTCCCTCACGGACAGCTGCCCACTGCTTGTCGACTCCCAGCTCTCTTCGGACTGGTCCAGCTTCTCCCTTTGTGCCTGGAAGCCCACCTAGGTCCACATCCCAAGCTTTGCTCAGGCTGAAGTCCAGCTAAGCCCTGCCTGGCATCCGAGCTGCTGCTAGACAAGAACGGCTGGTAGATTTCATCCCACAGGTCCCCTCCAGTTCTTCAGCGTCAACTTCCCGGATGACCGTGTTGAGAAGGCTTCGGACATTGTGTATGTGATCTCAGCAGGGAAATGTCATGATGGGCAGTGACAGGAGGCGAAAGATGTGCCCCTGATCAGCCTCCATCAGGCAGGCTCTTTGGGCTCTGTAATGTGACCAGTGTCCCCTGCCCTGTGCCTCATCTGTGCCCAGCCCAGGGAAACAAGCACAAAGGAAGAGAGTTGCACTTTCCAGCCCCCCGCTGTGGAAGACCATGAGGAAGTGAGGTCAGGAAAGCAGGGGACCCGTCTCCTCCTCTGAACATGGTTGTAGGAGCAAACAGGGTCACTTGCAAGGGTGGCTCCTGGGCCACCCAGACTCCACGGAGCTGTGACACGCCAGACATTGTGTGGACACGCACCCGAGAGTGAGGAGCAGCCGAGGGTCGGAGGACTGGGAGAGGGCAGTGAGAGAACAGCATGAGTCCAGGCCAAGACAGACACAGCGCTTGGGGAGCCCTCGGTGGGACTTTGAGGGGGTGACATCCCCAGAAGTGGGGAACCTAAGGGGCTACCAGAGCTGAATCAGCCCAAATGTACTAATTTCTACCTACATCATCCTTTAGGGAGGAGATTCGAGAGCCTAAGTGTCGGTCCAGAATTCCACTTGTGCTGCATCTGTCCCCTAGGGAAGCTTCTATGACCACTCAGAATTAAGGGCACCCCCTGCACCCCGTTATCCTTCACCTCAGAACCCCAACTGGTGCAGCAAACATAATTCCTTTTCACATATACGAGTTCAGTTCCCGTGTCTGCCCATGCTCAGGGCTGGTGACCCTGGGAGCTAGAGGGTGGACCCGGCCTGTTGCACACTCTGGGACTCCAGCTCCTAACACCAGCCCCAGCTGTTCTGCTCATGGCTTCGCTGCTGCAGGCAGGGGTCACAAGCTCAAACCTCTGCAGGGTCACGAAGATAAAGTAAATGAGGAGGCACGACCACGCTCCTCACTGAGATCTCATGGCGGCGCTTTACATTGTGTTTATCTGACACATATTCAAATTGCATGCCTGTGAACACAACGGAATATCTCTCATTGTCAAAAAGTATACATTTCTCCATTTTACTGGAACAAATGAGACTCTGTCCTTTACAATTCTTCTTTTTTTTTTTTTTTTTTTGAGGTGGGTCTTACTATATAGTCCAGGCTGGCCTTGATCTCACTGTGATCCTCCTGCCTAGCTTAATTTTTCTACTTTGTCTAGAGTTGTGGGTGTGGAAAACTACTTCCTTACTCCACATAGAAGCAAGAGCCAAGATCTGACGACCTCTGTGGCCCAGCCTCATGTGGCCCTGTGGTTCTCCAAGTGGGTCTGGGGGCCATCAGCACAGGGGGCACCAAGCATTTGCTAGAAGTCCTCTGGAAAATTTTCAGAAACAGAAACCGTGCAGCCCCGGCCAGCTCTGCTGACGTGAGCTCCAGCTGATTCTTCTGTGCCTCAGGTTTGAAAGCAGAGGTACGATAGGGAATGGTGAGGACCGCTGCCGTCGGAGAGCCCCGGCCCACCCCACTGGGCCCTGGGGCTCCACCCAGCCTGGAGTTTCCACACAGTAACCTGTTCCAGGGTAGTCAAGCCCCTCACATGCTCAAGGGAGTTTACAGCCCTATACTCTCATGTGAAATGCCTTTATTTCTGAGGATTGAATGGGTTTTTAATCCCACAAAAACCCAAGGTAAAAAATATGTCTACAGGGTCAAGCCAAGCTAGGCACAGCCAAAGCCTGGCTTGAGCATGGTACCTTCTCCCACAAGGAAAGCTCTAGAAATGTGCCGGGCTCCCAGGTATCCTTTGGGGACTAGATCAGCTCTGAAGCCAGCCAGGCCAGACTCCCACCTTCCCTGTCTCAGAGACCCCACCTGCCAGGGACTGCTGCAGCCTCACTTCCAGAGGAGCTCACAGGTCTCAGCACTGCCCTGGGCCAGAGGACGACCCAGATGGGCAGCGAACTCCAGGACAGGGCTAGACACTGACAGCGAGTGGCCCGCGGAAGCCAGGCTTGGTGTTTAGCTTAAAGGCCTCGTTTGTTTCGGCTATGCAATAGCTTCAAGGAGTAGGGACCACAAGATCAGTACAGATTTTTTTTTTCACTGCTAGGTATTAAAACTGAGGTCTTTGCACTGAGCTACATCCTGAGCCTTTTTCATTTCTCTTTAAAGGATAAAATAGTAAAACAAACATTAGAGATGATACAGAATTTCATTAAACAAAATAATACGAATTCAACAATGGTTGTTATATTGCATATTGTTGTCTTCAAGTTAGTTGTTCAGCTACCTTTTATTTGGGGACAGGGCTTTACTAAGTGGCTGTGCTGCTCAGGCTGGCCTCGAGCTTACTCTTGCCATAATCTTCCGATGTGCTGGGATTGCAGGGCTGTGCCACCACAGTGGGCTCAGTATGCACATTTTACAGAAGAGGAAGGATTCAGAGAGGTCGAGGGTCATGCTCCAGGTCACAGAGCTGGCAGAGCAAGGAGCTGGGCTGTGAAGCCACGTTCACTTGCCTTCTGGCCATGCTAGTCGTCAGCATCCAAGCCACCTGTCCTCTGGAGGGTGGTGGAGAGGGTACAGAATGGCCACGGCTGGTCTGCTGCAATCCCAGATCCCCCTCACAGGTCAGGGCACAGCTAGCCTGCAATTCTGATGCCAGGACACCAACTCCAGCAAGTCAGCCCTGGCAGGGGGTTACAGGAGAGATAACCAGATGCCCTGCTGTGGCCACAGGGGGCTCTCTTCCTGCATGTCTATCTCCACCCAGGAACCTGGAGCAGGGAGCAGGGCCAGGGTGGTAGGTTCTGGACTTGTGTCTGGTGAGTGCTGTGCCTGGGGCTGGTGGTGTGTGTGTGCCGTGCGTGCTACACACCATTTTACTGACTTCATGAGCTTCTGCCACTTGAGACTCTTGCTTGAGACCCAAGCAGCAGGGTCTGGGGCCATAGTCTGCGCCACAGCTCAGCTTTGCTCGTGACAACCTTCCTCCTGAAGGCCCACCCTCCAGCCCCAGCCCTGGTCTGACCCAGGTGAGGACGTGTGGCTGCCAGGAAAGCTGAAGGAAATGATCTGCTCCTGCCCCTGCCTCTGACCTGGTGTGGTCACAACCCCCAGGACATCTGGGCTGACCGGGGCTCTGCCCAACCACAGGGGCCCAGCCACAGTCCTTCCCTGCCTGGGCTTGCTCTGCTCCCGGCCTGCATTAGTCAGCAGCACTGCAGCCTGTGTGTGGCCACAGCTGGCGGGATGCTGGGGCCAGCCGGGCCAGGCCCTGGAGGTCTGCTGGGGCCCTGGAGCCTCGCTAATGAGGAGTGATGGCCCCAAATAACCCACAGACGGGGTAAGAGAAAGGACCAAGCAGAGAAGCAGTAGACAGAAGCAAGAGTCTCAAGTCTCAAGTGGCAGAAGCCCGTGCAGTCAGTAAGATGGTGTGCAGCACACACGGCACACACACACCACCAGCCCAGGCACAGTACTCACCAGACACATCCACGCACACAGCACACAGGCCACAGACACAAACCTATACTCCAGAGGATGAGCTCCCCCCAGGCAAAGCGCCCTGCAGCAGACACCCTAGCGGCATCACCCATCTACCCGTCTGGCTTAGGGAACTGCTCACAACCCTGAGTTTCCCATGACACAGGGACGTGTATTACGTTGCCTCCCACCCTCTAAGGACCATCCATGCTTTTATGAAGGCTGTATCAAGGGCAGTCGTGAGAACTGGGGTCCTGTGCACCCACCCACCGTGGGGGTACAGAGTGATTGCTGGGCTCCCGGAGCAGCCACAGCCGCCTGGCTCCAGGGCCCAACCAGGAGGCGGTCACAGCGCCACCGCTGGCAGCCAGGAAGTCAGCTCCGAGTGACAGCTCCCCCCTACGCTGTTTGTTTATTCATGACTCATTCGCCTCCACAGACTGGCTCTTCTTTCTGTCGGGAGGAGGGAGGAAAGAGGCGCGCGGCTCGGGAGGAGATAGAGGGGGAGAGGCCCACCACAATAGACAATGAGGCGGGTGGAGCTGCGCTGGCCAGCCCGGCCGGGCACCCCAGGGCGCCCAGCCGAGGGTCTGCACTCGGATCCTCGCCTCCCGTCTCGCCCAGCCCGTCGCCAACTCCCCGCGACTGGGTTGGGGCGGCCGTAATTGGATCCCGGCTGCCTCCTCCCAGCTCCCCACCCCCAATCAGGGAGCCGGGTAAAAGCTGGGTACCTTGGCAAAACCGTCAGATCCAAGCCTATTATTGGGCTAATGGGCTTCCCTCATGCAGCTGGGCAGCACCCGCAGGCCGGCCCCTCCCCGGCTGCCCCATCAGCCCCCGGGTCCCCTCCCGATCGCCCCTAGGTCCCCTCCTTCTGCAGGAGGCGCTGGGCGCAGGTCCGGATAACTGGAGGAAGTGCGGTTCTGAGCGTTCAAGGGCCTCATTGTTCCGCCTCGAGGGGCGCATTGAAAATGCTCCAGGATTTGCTTCCTGTGAAAACAGCCTGGGAGGGAGGGGCGATGCACGGGGAAAGACATTATCCTCCGGGAAGCTGCCCAGATTACACAGGGAGAAAAAGGTTGTTTTGATTGTTGCTGGCTCTTTCTTTCCGCCTTCCTTTTTCTCTCTCCCCACCCCCAACCCTTTTTTTTCCCCCCTTCCCGGGCCAGAGATGAGTCTTTCCGGCTGTTGAGCAAGTTGGAAATGTGGGGCCGTTTTCTGCATAAATAAAGCGGGTGAATGGCAGAGCCAGATATAAAGTCTGATTCAGAGAGATTCAAAAGAATGCAGGGGCGACGAGGTGGGCAAATCAAGAAACGCATTTCCCCAGCATGGCTTCTGAGTCACGTCTTGCACCAGGAGGGAAGAACACATCACGCCACAATATGTCACATGTCTGCTGCGAAGGAACGGCCGCGGGGTGGGGGACATGCGGCTCCCTCCTCCAGGCTGGGTCAGCACATCCAGAACAACAGCGGGTAGGGCATCCGTGGGGTGAAGCAGGGGTCAGCCCCACGGGGGCCCAGTCCCCACTCCCACCTAAGTGACCTCGGGCAGTAAGGATAGTCAGCGGCAGAGCGCGCTAGTGTATTCCCACTGTGCGCTGGGCCTCTTGGGGTGCCCTCCACATTTTACTTCGCTGACCCCACAGCGCGACCCTGTATGGCAGGTGCTTTTATTACCCTCACTTCCGGCAAAGGCAGCTGAGCCCAGAAAGGCTAAGGAGCTACCTGAAGTCACCAGGCAAGCTGGCTCTGCAATCCATGACACCAGCCACTGTGCACACTCTGAAGCCTCGGACTTAACATCAGGAAGCCGATGACAGGACAGCAACCTTAGCGGGCTTGGAGGATACCTTAAGATGTGGGCATAGAGACGTGGGGGGGGGTACATGCCTGGGATTCCCTGTGCTCTGGGAGGGCTGAGCCAGGAGAAGTTCAAATTAAAGCCCAGCCCCGGCAATTTAGGGAAGTAGTGAGACCTTGGTTCAAATAAAGGTAAATATAGGGCCCAGCATATTGCTTAATATCAAGGCCTTGGGTCCATGTTCCAGTACCACACCCATGCATACACACACACACACACACACACACACATGCACGCACACACACACACACACACACACACACACAAAGTAGGCAAAGTGTTCAGCATGGCACCAAGTGCTACATGTGCGAGTATGGCCAGTTTTTTGAGGCCTTAGCAGGACAATAAGGGCCGTTCCCTCCTACCCCACAGCACTGGTACTGAGCAACAAGAGGATGATGGATGAGGTGCTCAGGGAATCGGGCTGTTCTCCCTCTTCCTACCATTTCTTCCTCAACCTGCAAGATACCTTGGTATCAAACCTCTCCTGAGTACCGCTCATCAGACACCACCTGTGCCCAGCTCCCGACCCACCAAGTAAGATTTTGCAGAGACTAGACCAAACCTAGGCCCACTGGACCCCCATGTTGAGTCCCAGGCCACCACAGGCCCTCAGGGACCCTTCAGCACAAACCGCTTCCCCTTTCACAGTCAGTCCTGTCCAACACGCTCTCGGGGTGCCTCTTGTTACGTGTCCTGTTTTCTGTCCACACAGCTCACCAGACAGCCTGGACCCCATGAGAATAAGGACTGACACTTAGCTCAGCATTGTATTCCAAGCACAAAATCTGGTTCCTGTGGCATAGAGCCTCTCCATGAGCATGGGATGGGTGGTGGGCTCTGCTCCCTCTTGCTAAACACTGAAACCCTTACTTCTCAGGATGGACACGTGTCTCCATCCTCCTCCGGCTTCCTGCCCCAGGGAACCCTGTGCTGTGCCTCTAACACTGTTTGGCTGACAGCTCTGGCTTGCTCTCCAGAATCTGCTTCCTTTAAGAACTTTCCCTCTCTCCTCAGCACCCATAGCCCCAGCCCCTCTGTTCCTGTCCCCCTGCAGCACTTCCTTAGCAGACCCCAGGTCCTCATACTCCTTTCCAGTCCTCCAGAGAGGGCAGGTTTCCACACTGACTCAAGCAGCCCGCACCAGCAGGGCTTTTCCTCCTTGGGGGCTCAGGAGCTCCTGCCTTCTCCCACTCTGCCTCCCCAGCCCCTCCCCACTCTTCCCTCTCCACACCTGGAACATCAGCCTCTACTCCCCATGTCCCTCCCCTCATCAAGGCCCGCCTTCACCTGATGGCCTTAGCCTTCATGTAGGGATCCACCCCACACCTGGCCACTCTGCTCCTTCTTCAGGAACCTTCCCTACTCCGGCCCAGCCCACTGCATGGGCACCCAG
Source organism: Tympanoctomys barrerae (assembly GCA_002564285.1). Lineage (NCBI taxonomy): Eukaryota > Metazoa > Chordata > Mammalia > Rodentia > Octodontidae > Tympanoctomys > Tympanoctomys barrerae. The sequence goes on along the minus strand of NDGN011472660.1, from coordinate 2,975 downwards.
GGGCCAGGTCAGCACTCAGAACTGCTTCCCTTCGTCCACTTAAGCCCTGAAGGCTTTCTCCCCTCTTGCTGCCTTCTCCAACTGCTCCAATAGTTTGGTCATCTGAGTGAGATTCTCTCACCAGGGCCAGACTCCGTAGCCATCCCACCCACCTTCACCCGCACCAAGCCAGCCATAGATTCCTTCCACATGCTCAGACTGGCACATGTAAAATTCAGCTAGACCCTCAAGCTTGACCCCAAGGTCTCCTGGGCCACCGTGGCCAACCTCTTGTGCCCTTCACCCTGCTCCTTGTGACTCCTCCACCCTGCCCCCTATACCTGCAGACACCTGACTCCATGGGACCATGAAGGCCTCAGGTGCGCCCCCCTCCTGCCTTCTGCAGCCCCATCCTCACATGGCCCCATTGTCCTTGTCCAGAGCCAGTGCCAAAGAAGACCCCTCTTTTGCCTCGCAAGACTACAATGATGTGCTATAACCTCCACACACCTCCAATTCTGCCTCCCTTTCAGGATTTCCTTCTTTCTCCCCAATACCTTCTTATTCCTGCTGAAAGTGGGGTCTGCTCCCTTCCATCCACAGCCCTTGCTGCCCATGGGAGGCCTCCTCAGTCCTTACCCCAGCACCCTCTGTGCCAACACGGCCATCGCTGTCCTGTCATTGCAGCCACCTCCTCCTTCAGCTGTGTGAGGTCACCATTTCTCTTGCTCCCACCTTTTTTCACCCCTAATCTTCTGGGGGGCCTTCCCTTCCTCTGGCACCTCCTAAAGGTCAGGGTTCACAGAGTTCTATCCCTCTTCCTTGGGGTTCCTCCCTCTCCCAAGGCTGCTCCACTGCCTGCCGCTCATTCTTTCCAAAACTGCAAGTCGGGTGAAGCCCTCACTGCCAGCCACACCCCAGACTCCCTGGGCTCCCCAGGATTCCAGGGGCTACCGTAAGCCTCACCAGCTCCCCACATGCACTGCACCTCAGCCTGGGATCAGCTGAAGTCCACCACAGCTCGGCCTGGCCGCACCTTTCCGCACACAGCCCATCAGTCACCGTCCCAGTCAGACATCTGGACCCACCAGGTTTCCCAACTGTATCCTCTGCTCGGCGCATTCTCCCAGGCCGGGCTGGTGCGCAGCCTCCCTGCCTCCTCTTGCTCAGTCTGACTCAGCTGCCTGCCTGGGTCGCCTGCTTGGAAACCTGTAGGAAGAAGCCATTCTGCCCAGGGTAGGCAGCCACCTGGCGGACCCTGTCCTCAGGGCCTTCCTGGGGTCCTTATTCTCCACTCTCATGCTGAGGTTTGTTTTGTCACAGAGTAAAGCAGTCATGGCCCTGTGTGGTCGCTAGAACCCCTGGCTTTGTTTCTCAGGCTCACAGTGCCAGGCCCCATCTTCGGTCCATTTAATTCTTTCTTGTCTTTCAGGACATATCTGAGACCCTTCTCCTCCAGGAAGCCATCTGTGACTATACCTTCTTCTTCCAAGATTATATGCTTTGCTCTGGAGTGTATTAACTTTTTCTTTCTTTCTTTTTTCTTTCTTTTGGTGTTTGGGTTTGGTTTGGTTTTGACAACTTGGAAGGGGTACCTCTCTGAGTCAAACTCAGGATCTTGCGCTTTCCAAGCAGGCCCTGTACCACTGAGCCATACCCCCAGCCCCAGTTTGATTTGATTTTGCTGAGATAGGTCCCTCTATGTTGCCCCAGCCTGGCCTCCGCCCCAAGGCAATCCTCCAAGCTCAGCTCTCTGAAGTTATAGCTGCTTGCCTGGCTTTGAGTCTAGTTTCTACTAAGAGATCTCATCCAGGTGCCAACAGAGACCCTTGCACACAGCGGGCCCACGGATGCCACCATCCTCGGCAAGACCTGCCCTGAGCAGAAGCGAAGGGTGGCTCCTCCCGCAAGCCTGAAAACACAGGGTTGCTCTTCTCACTTGGCCTTCCTTTCCGGTAGGTGGGTCACTGGATTGGGGGACCACATCTCAGCTTTTGAAACCCTCTGTATACAGTTTTGGGCCAAATCTAAGCCAGCTCTCCCACCCGAAGCTACGGCCCAGCGTCTCCTATAGGTCTCCACCGCCTCTCCCTCTTCCAACCCCTCCTTAACCCAGCGAGTCTCCTGGCCTCCACCCTGCCACCAGAGTGATCTTGGCATGTGTCGCAGGCTCTGTGCTGCTGTTCCCCCCACCCTGCTATAAGAAGAGAACCCTCTGAGGCCTCCATATGGAAGGCTGTGTCCCCTCCACAGGGGTCCTAAGTAAACAGCCTCCACTGTGTTCACTCTGTGTACCTCCAGCACTTTACCTCTGGCCACAACATGTCTCTGGTTGTCAAAAATAAAAGCTGCCCAAGCCATGGCCCCAGCTCTGCCCACTCCCAAAGCCAGGGGAGGGGCTGTTTTGGTGGCAGCCACTAAGCCTGCGTCTAATCCAGGAAGATCAGAGATTCAGGGCTCGCCCCTCCACCCCGGGCTGGCTCGGCCCACAGATGTAGGTCGCTGCTGGCTGTGGTGGCATCTGAGTGTTTCCTGCCAACATCACAGAGCGACAGACGGAGCCGGGTTCATGCGTGCTCCGAGGACTAGTGCAATGGGGGGCAGGGCACGAGTGCCCAGTCAGCACAAGGCGGCGCAGCTGGCACTGGGCTGAGGGAACAGGTGAGGACTGGCCCTGACCTCTGTTCAGCCCCCAAAACTGGCTGGGCCCTGAGTGGGGCACTCAGGACATTCAGACAAAGCTCCGGGAGGAGGCAGGGTTTCAGGAGAGAGTAAGGAGCAGGGAGGTCACGGGTGAGTGCCAAGGCACGCTTCTGCCTGTGTCACTGTGCTAAAGCCTTTCTTGGCTCCTGATCCTCAAATGGACAAAGTCCAGACCCTTCAGGCTGGCAGTGCAAAGGCCTTGCGTGCTGACCCAGGGGTGACCCTCCCTCTGGCATCACTGGGCTCCTGCCCCATCCCACCCTCCCAGGGCACCTTGGGCATCAGCCTGGATG
>NDGN011472656.1:0-12760 GCA_002564285.1 Tympanoctomys barrerae | reverse complement strand
TTTTGGTGTCTGTGGAGTGATTTTATTGCAGAAGACCTTTAAATATCATTAGAAAAACGGATGCCAGCTAAACAAATGATAGTTTATTTTCATGATTAGGACCTCTTTCTTCAAGGGAAGGAGAGTGAGCAGAACAAAGTATCAGACAGAAATTTCCAGAAGAACTGCAGGCCAGAGCGAGGCTCGGCATCCGCGCTGGCAGGCCAGCCCCTCAGGCAGGCTCACAGAGGCCCGTCTACCGGAGGGCACCACACAGGTGGAGACTCGGCCGCAGTGTTGCAGAGGCTTTCTCTGTAGTGTGCATTATGCACGTGGCCTAAGCTCCGTGATCCTAATGCTCTGATTCTCTACGCATGGTAGCTGAGAAACGTTCAACTCAATTATCCTTTTCCAATTTTAAAGAAATTTCCACTAGTATTTATTTTTAAAATGGTAAAATACAACTCAGAGCAAAATATAAATAGGAACAAAAAATTGCAGAGACATGAACCTAGTGGTTATGAATGTCAACTCACTTTGGCCTTCACCTATTGCCACCCACTACTGAACGTAACCCTGGCATACTTTCTGGAATTATATAAAATAATCTAACTAGACTTTCTTATCCTACCTATGGGCCTTTCTGGGTCTTTTCAGAAGCTCAAACACAGAGACACTTTTGTATGAGGCTTTCTTAGGGGTCCTCCGCTTCGACTTCAGTCGTTTCATTATGACAATGTGGTTATTTATACCTTAAAGTGAAAAGAACATAATAATAGAATGGAAAGGGTATAGAATTTGAAGCAAATCAGCCTGAATTTGAAACCTGATTTTATAGCTAAGTGATTAGTCTTGTTTTTGAGGTATTCAGAGATCCTACTTCAGTAAAATGACCATGAGAGCTTGTTTGATTCTCGGTCAATTAAATGGACTAAGTGTGCAGAGCTCTAATACACAGGCAAGTTGAGGTCTTCCGTACCACCATCTCAGCATGTCTACACCTACTAGCTACAGTTACTGTAGGAAAGCCAGGGACTCTAACATTCAGTTTCCTTTTCATTTAAAAAAAAAAAAAAAAGATAATGTCTACCTCACTAGATTGAGAAGACAATGAAATGCTAAGACCTATAAAGGAAAGGCTAGGAACACAGCCTACATTTAATAAAGTTAAGTTCAAAATGTTTCCTTCTGGTTAAAAATAGCAGGAAATGCTTCAAGCACTTGTTATTCCCGGGCTAGTTGTTTGCTCTGATCTTAAGATTGGATTGGATGCAGCAGGTCACCTTAAGTGAAATCTAAATTAGACCTGATGTCTAGATTCATGTCCAGAAAAAGAGTCACGCACCATTTCGGGGCTTGGTAGGTCAGAATGGATCCTCTGGCTATGGAGGAAGCAAGAAATGTGTGCAGTGCACAAATAGTCCGTGAGGCAGAGCTTTCTTTGCTTCCTTTGAGGACCCTTCACAGCCAGTGCCGAAGACAAGGAGCGCAGGCAGGCGGAGATTTAGTCCCACTTCAGCTAAGGCCTCTCCCAGGTCCTCTGCTTAGTTGAGCATGGGCTCTTTCCTCCTGTTGCTGTTTTCCAGCCTCAGGCACCATCTCCTACAGACAGAGATAGGAAAATAGGCCACCTTTCCAGGCACACTGGGGCCTTGCAGGGTCCCCCAAGGACAACTGTCACAAGACAAAATGCAGATGACCTCAGTAACTTGACAATTTCCCGTGCACTGTTTGTGACCATTGAAGACGCGGCCTCAAGAAATACTTCACCTTCCACCTATGTGCAGACCATTCCTTCCCGCTTCCCTCTGGTCTCCATGACCTAAGGTCTCCCTTCCAAGGAGTAAAAAGGGTGCCTTCCAATGCCCTATGCAGAGGTGACTTTCTAGCGGCAGGTGTCTGTGTGATTTTTACAGTTTTTGGTGTCCATCTAAGATTCTCTGCGCTTAATCAACTCGCGTATCATTTAGGGAAAGTGGAGGAGTGACTCTGACTGTTAGGGCTGGGATCTTCCTAATGTTCATGTTGTCGTTGCCTGTCAATGGTCCAGGAAGCTATTTGCTAACGGACACATCCAGTAGTACAGCTCATTTTCAGAAACCAGCATGCTTAACCTTGGAGCAAAGCAAAGTTGATTTTTTTTTAAATGTATTTGGTATGGGGGTCTCACTACACAGCTTGGACTCATGGTGATCCTCCTGTTTTCAGCCTCCCCAGCACAGGGATTACAGGCATGTGCCACCATACCTAGTCTCAGTAGATGCCCCAGTGTGCCCAGGGGTGGGGCTGGTGCTGCGTGTAGTGCTAGCAGTTGAATCCCCATTCCTGCGCTTGCCTAAGCAGACACTTAGTCCACTGAGCTATCTCACTAGCCGGCAAAGCTGATTTATAAATTGATAGCTCTCTGACTATTTTCTTATCAGGCCTGGGACAATTGAACTGAATGAATTGTTTTTGCTGCCATGGAATTTTATCTGGTCAGGATATGCTGTGTTCCTTTTATGATCCAAAAGCTAAAATTGTGATGAACATGATAATCCTTTCTGATTCAGAATCTACACCATCTGTTGCTTCACCCAATGTAATTTAACTTTGCAGTGTCAGAAAGCAAAACCCTGGTTCCCAACTGTGCAGATCAAGGTGAGGCCCAAGGAAGACAGGTTCACAGATAACTGAGGGTCTCATAAGTCACCCTGGCTCTCTGGTAGTGGTTTAGGGACAGACTCCACCTGCTTACAGAGAAAAACATGGCAGGCTTCACAAAGCCTTAGTCCAGCAATGGCCATGAGAATGAGGAGCTGGAATGAATCCATGCCTTCACCTCCTTACACATCCTTTATAGCAATGTGGCTTCTCCAGCTACATTTTATTTTTATCCTTTTGGGCCTCTCCTTCTTTTCTCAGGGTGACACCAAATTAGAGAAAGTTCATACCCTTGACCATGGGTCTGTGGTCTCCTGAGCGACCCCACTGTTCCAGGTCATGGTGGCCACTGGACAACCCAGAAGTCTCTGGCCTCAATGTCTCCTGAGACAGGAGGATCTCTAGGTTAACTGAGGATCCCAATGCTATTGCTTCTCCTCCCCAGATACCCATTCCTGGGGTCTTACCCTTCCCGTTGCCTTCCACCTCTGCAGAGCAAAGCCAAGAAGACATGTTTCCCTACGACCCTTGGGCCATTCTCTTCTCCTAGAACAAAGGCAGCATTTTCTCATTACAAAGTGCTAGAACACCCACCACAACTGGTCTCTCAGAGGTGTTGCTCTCGTTTCTTCAAACTCCACCTGTCCTGGGAACAAAGCTTTTAGAAAACCAAAACCAGGAAGCCTACAAGTGTAGACAGGCTTCTGCCATCCTTCGGACACAGGCACAGAGGCACATAGGAAAATGCAGAAAGGGGGGAAAAATAAAATTAATTTCTAAACCTATTGTTACTATCTACAGCAGTAATCCATGTAACTCTGCTTCCACCTGAAGGTTTAATCTTGTCTTTGAGAAATAGGATGAGCTAGTTACAGAGCAGTTCTCCCTTTTTCTGCAGGAGTTAAATTTTCATTTTGAAGTTATAGCTTTAGGGCTGGGGATATAGCTCAGCAGTATAAGTGCCTGTCTGACAAGTGCAAGGTCCTGAGTTCAATCCCCAGTACCCTGAAAAACATTATATAATATATATATATATATATATATATATATACATATATATATACATATATATATATATGTACTGTTTCACTGTTTGAGATTGTGCTGAGAATCATTTTCACTTGTTCGACAATATAAATCAGTTTTTCATCCTCTTTTTCTCACCAATAATTTGCAAATTAGTAAGTCACTAATGTCTAAAAACCCCTTCCTAAGAGAGCTAAAATTGGCCAGTTGAATCGCTTTTGTCTTCCAGAGACTTGAAGTGAGTCAGTCACAGGCCAAATTCGAATCGCTTTATATCATGCAATGTAATAAAATAGTCTATAAAAGCTCACATTTGTAAAACATTCATTTGGCAAGTGGTTTTGTAAAAGTTTTAAAGCCTGCCATGTGGATATGCCAAGGGATTTCTTAAATGTCAAGATGTCCTTGAATTTAATATATACACACATGTATGTCATATATGTACACATATTTATCTACATATGTATATGAGATATAAATGTATTTTATGTAGGAAAATAAATCTGTATGTACATTTATTTACATGTGTATATGAGACATAAATATATATGTCTTCTTTTTTTTTCAAAATTATAAGGATCATCTTGTATTACACTTCAGCCCATAGGCCACCTTGGCAAATTTACATAGCAAAGGAAAAACAGCTCATGGCCTGGATGTGGAAAACAGAGATTAACAACAGAGAGAAATAGTCTTCTAGGCCACATCCTCAGTATGTCACCACTGTGAATACTGGCTTATAGGTACTTTTTCAAAAGCACACCTATATAATTTTTCACATATTTTGGGAGAATCGCACAGGACATGAGTGACTCACGGGCCACAAAAACTAACCCAGAAGTGGACTGGGCTATGAGGCAGGACCTGTGGGACAGGTTCAAAGGCCTGGAGTAGTTACTCTAAGAGAGTGGTTAGGCTAAGTGTAGCTTTCTGTGGGCTTCCAGAAAAAGAAAAGAAAAGAGTAAGCAAGAACTCGGAGATTTCCACCTAGCTAAATCATCTTTTTCATCTTAAAAAGCTGCTTGTCTTTGACCCACTTTCTATGTTCCCAGGGCTCTTGGTTTGTAAACACTGGTTTTTGTAGATCTAACCAGTTAATCTGGCAAGGATGACCCTAATTGAGTGTACTCAGGAAGTGGAAAAAATGTGCTAGAAAGTAATAACTGCTTTCCTAGATAAAGTGTTATTAAACTAGGTATTTTAGAAAGCCCTACACATATTAAGATTGTTAGAGAGAAAGGAGTTTTCCTGCAAAAAGAAAACTGTCCAGATGGTAGACTCCATGTTTCAACAGTGCGATACTGATCTCTGCCTTTCCACGCTGGGCTTTGGAGGTTCCGCTCAGCTTGTGACCACAATTATGTTTACTCTAAAGGACCAGTGTACAGTAAGTCCTGGGGGATTAGAGACCAGCAGAGGCAGGGAGATGAGGTCAGAACACTCAAGGAATGATGGCTACAGGAGAAGTCTATGCAATAGAGTTTTGTGTTCCATAATACGCTCTGGCTTCGTTGGCTCCAAGTACCCAGAAGGATTCATCACGCTTTTTCTGGTCTCCTCTTTTGTAAAAACATATTTTTGTACATATTCTTCTTACAGGAGTGGTAGGTAAGGGGTGTTAGACTTCTATGATGAATTAGGAAGATGCTATTTGAGTGGCCATTAGAGTAGTTGGTGAAAATGCAGTTGGAAATGCAACAGGTCTGAATTATGCCTAAAATGATAACCACAAATGTAATTTTCAAGGATTTTTTGAAAAAAAATTATACCTTCTCCTGCCTTCTATCGGAAAAAAGTGAGATTACTACAAGCACAGATATCTTTATATGTCTGTTTAAATTGTATTGTACCTGTTCTAACAGAATAACCTGATTAAAAAAATGTAATGTATTTGGCAGCCAACTTTGGTTAATTTTGCCCATAAGGATGCCAAAAGTTGTCCTCCTGGAGCTGGAGTCTTCTGCTTGCATTCCAGGTGCCCATTCTTGCATACTGTACACAACTTAAAGTGAGCTGAGGGATGTTTAATTAGTAGAGTCTGCCATCAAAAAATTAAAAATCCCAGAAGTAAACTACGCCACCCACTGAAGGGTTTTTCTTGGCAACACAACTAAGGTGTGATGCATCTACACATGGCAATGCGGCCTGTCATGTCGTAAGTGGCAGTAATGCTAGGGGATACTTTTGTTCTTTGAGTTGTATTATTACCTCCCTGAATGAGATGTATCTCAGTTTTGAATCATAACTGTGGGAAATGTCCACACCCACCTCACCCCAGCGTATGTAAATTCCACTTCTTTCAAGACTCCAGCTATGAGAGAACTCAACTGTCAAGTCGGGAAAGCAGCTCAGCTGAAATGTTTGCTTTTCTGTGCTCAGGCTCTTGAGCAGTCCCCGTGACACATCTGACAAGGCGGAGTGAGAAAGTTAACCCCTCAAGATGGAACCTTGTTTCAGGGGGGCTGAGTTTTGGAGCAAACTAATGGTGAGTTGAATGAAGTGTTTAACTATCAAGGGCATCCTGCTGGGAATTTTTCTTGCGGCCTTTTATAAAATCAAGATGAAAGAGGAATTTCTAATCAAAGCATTGTGGTCTTGCTCATTAGTTGTAAGTGAAACATGCCTTCTAGATACCAAAGGGTGTTAGTGATAAATGGCTTGAATGAACTGTTTAGCTGTAAGTTCAGTCTAATTTTATTGATGAGCGATACTGAAGCTTGCTGGCCTGCACAGCATCCTGACCTTATGAATGGTTTGCTTGATGGCAAGAAATTCTAAAATCAAGCTAAAATCTGTGGTTCAAAAAAGAAACATTCTTGTAACTCTGTGCTGGATTGTTGCTTTTGGTGGTCATGAACTATGTCTCTTTTAAGATTTTATCTATGCACACGTGTATAGCTATATGCATGTGTGTATATATGTGTGTATATACTGTGATAGAGAGGAGCATGCTAGTGTCTAAGCCAGACTTCTGGCTTAGACTTCTGGTTTTTTAACTAACACCTTCAGGTCTGCTACTTCTGCTTTATGTCTCTAAGAGCTCCTGCTCGCTTCATATGAATTGATAGAATCCCAAGAGCATCCTAGACTAGCAGAGATTCCCAGGACGGCCATCTCTTTTTACACCTGAGCACAGTGAACTCCCCCAACTCAAACAACCCAGGGCTGGGCCTCAAGGTCACAGATCCACCTTTCCTTCAGGCCAATGTCTGTCCAACGATTTTATTTCACTGTCTCACAGTTTAGGTTTTCCTTTTGTCTTCTCCTTTCTCATACAGATTTAAACTACGCTAGAAATAGAAAATTCTGTTGATACATGGGTGATTTTTAGACGGGTGTGATAGGCTGTGTTTTGGTGGTGACAATGTGACCCATCTGTCCTTTGCCCAGCAGTATGACTTGTGCCGCTTTCTTTTATGACATGAAAGTGACTCTTAACAACAAATTAAAACACTCATTTCTAGAGCAGTCACTGTCCACTGAAGGATTGTCACTACCTCTGGCATCTTAGGTTTTAACACTTCATCTAAACTGGTAAATTAGATTGTACTATAATTCCAGAGAGAGAGGAGGGTAAAAAGTAAGATACTGTTTCTAGACAAAGGCTAAAAGGTGCAATTTTTAAGTGAATATTCTAATTTTTATATATCTGTCTTTGTTTATCCAGTTTGTATGCTAATTTACTTAGGAAACTTCAGAAAGTTGTATTCTGGAAACTCAGCCACTTCTAAGTTCCTGTGATGCATACATTTTTTTAATTTTTAAAATTTCTCTCTCTCTCTCTCTCTCTCTTTCTGATCTCTCTGTTTGAAACCCAGGACTACTTTACCACTGAACTTTATCTTAAGCTCCTTTTTTATTTTTTATTTTCAGACAGGGTCACTGAGTTGACCACGCTACATTAGACTTGCAATCTTTTTGCCTCAGCCTGCTTCATTTTTACTAAAAGTTCATTTTGACAAGATACAAAAACTAAAACGAGTTTATTCTGTGCATTTCCAGGCAGGAAGGATTCTCCAAGTCCCCCAATCTGGCAACTGAGGCACTGGGAGAGTTTACTCAGCTCCAAAATCCAAAAGTAACTCAGACAGAGGCTGGAGCTTGGGAAACACACAAAGGGCTAGGAGAGGTCACAGGTCCTCACCACTCTGCCTAAGTCTCCACCCCTGTCCAAGGAGGCTCCCAGATAACATAATCAAGTAAAAGAACTGCAGATACAAGAATGGTAAGGTAAACATCTCCCATTCAAATTAGGACTAACCTGTTTTGTTAAACCTTGGTATGCAAGCCGCCATTTTGAAATGCTCTCCTCCCTCACAACCCCACCTCTGCTCTGGCTCCACCTCTGCCACTACACACTGCTCCTTGGCAGGTGGGTGGTGACTTCCCAGGAACAAGCCAGGTCAGCGGCCCCAGAGACTGCCTGAGGGAGCTGGCACCAGCTCGGCAGCCTCTCCCAGGTGCTCCCAGGCTGGGTGATGGCCGAGCACCTGCTGACTCACATACCAGGGACAGGCCGGCCCAGGGCAGGAGCAACTGGAATGCACTGTGCGTGCCACAGTGGCTGCTCCAGGTCGGGGGAGATCTGGAGGAATGGATTTTGGAGATCCTAGGCTATTTTCACTGTGGCTTCCTGTTTTAACTAAGGCACCTAACCCCTCTAGGTCAGCAGGTTGTTATCTTCACAGGAGAGATGGTGAGACATAGAGATTTAATAACAGGCTCACATGCTGTGTTAGCAAGCAGGTTGAGAGTGAGAAATAGGAGCTTCTGCCACAGGAGGTTGATGACTTGATTCAAACTGTCCGACACTATCTCCCAGCCTTCCCTGACATCCAGAGCAGCTTCTCCAATGAGGACTTCCTAGTTGCCTTTTATTCTTACCGTGCCTGATCTTTCGAGTATCTTCACTCTTGTAGAATATTTTTCCACCTATAAATTCACTTCCATGATGGACATAACACAGTAAAGCTTCTTTCAAAGAGGATAATGGTGGTACCTAGGAATTCAGTTCAGGAGCTTGGCTCCAAGAGCAGCTTCATATCACCAAGGGCAGCTAGTAGAACAGGGTTCTGCCCTGTACTCTTCAACCCTGCACAACTTTAGCCCCCACAGGCTGCACAGGAGGTTGAGGGCAACAGGGCAAGGGAACCCTGATATCTGGCTGCATAGTCCTGTCTGATCATCTCCACTCGGGACATCAAAACATCTTTCAAATCTGAAGCCCTCACTTGCTCTTCCTTCTCTCCAAACAAGCGCATGGGAAGGCCTTCCCCACTGAGCCTAGGCTAAGTGCACAGGAACCCAGCTTCTGTACTAACCCTGCTCTTTCTGCAGAGAACTCCACATGGCCTTACTCATCAGGGTCAAAACATAATCGATCGGGAAGAGATCTAAGCATGAAACAATCAGAGAACAAAATCACAGTGGTACACCAGTCAGATAGCTCAGTGGCTTAAAGCACCTGCTTAGGCAGACCCAGGGCCCGGGGTTTTGATTCCCAGCCTGTTATGCCGGCCCCGCCCCAGGGGCACACTGAGGTGGTGAATGAGACTGTGTGCTTGGGAGGCTAAAAACAGGAGGATCACTGTGAATCTGATCTGTGTAGTGAGACCCTGTACTAACTACATAAACAAATAAATAAACAAAAATCACAGTGGCTGAGGAAATGAATAGTGTAGAGAATAAGCAGCACAGCAACTCTGAGGTCAAGTAAGTCAAAGATGCAGGAAGTGTCAAAAAAAAGTGGAGAAAGATGAATATGATGTCAGAGGAGGAGGTTGGGTGGCCAGGAAGTGGGAGATGTTGAGGCAGAAACACCTCCTCCAAAGGTGGGACACTACTGAGTGATCCAACAGGAAATGTGTTTGAAGGACATGAAAGGATAAAGCTTAGAAGATTGTGGAGAAGCTTGAAGACCAACAATAAGAGTTTAAGCTCAGAAGGTAACAGAAGCCACAGAAGGTGTTGGCACAAAGGCAGGGCGTGATGAAAGCAACAGCTAAGGGAAATGAGTCTGGCAGAATAGCTTGGCTTCTAAAGACTCTGGGGCCCAATCTGAAGCCTGTTGTTACAGGACCTACACCTGAGCTGGCAGCAGCCCCAGGCCAAGGCGATGCAAGTGGGATGGGAAACAAGGAGAAATATGAAGCACAAGTTGGTTGATGGGATTCTGTAGTGTACAAACTACATAAGTTGGAAAACTCTGTTCTCGTATGAATAACAAGTCCATTATTTCTCAGGATAAAATGAAGTCCAATTTCTTTCCTTTGATCTCTTCATAATATCAGCACACTATATCCATACCTATTCGCTTGCTCCTTGAGTAGACCAAGCCTTTTCTAGAAAATTCTGTATGCCTCAGTGCTCCTTTTGAGTATTTAGAACACAAGTGATCTTCTCTAAAACACTTCAGCCATCTTGGTTCTTCTTCCCTCAAAGCTCTTCCTCCTCTCCAGCTGGAGTCAAGGTACTACTGGTCAGTTTCGTAAGATCTGCTTCCAGCTACAGTTTGTTGAACAGGAATCATCCTCACTACTTCAGCTTGTTTCCAGTCAGTTTGTGCCTCTGGTCTCTCCCACTTTCGTGTACATCAACATGGCTGTCTACTGGCATTTGGATCCTTGTCAACTGTTCTGATTTAAATCGAGAGTGTGCCCCACAAGTCTCATGTTCAGAGGTGGGGCCTTCGCAAGGCAGTGGGATCCTGGAGTTCTGTACCCAGGGTGGATTAATCCACTGGTGAGCTCCTAGCTAAATGTGCCAGTAGGAGGTGAGCCCTGCTTAGAAGAGCGGTGTCGCTGGGCTTGTGGCTTTGGAGGATGTAACTCCCTCTCTCCCAAGCTTCCCTTCTCTCACCACATTCTGACTTCTAAGAGCTGGGCAGCTTTCCTCCTCCGTCCACAGCCTTCCACCGTGTCTTTGCCTTGGAGCCAGCCAACTATGTACCGACCCTCCTTAAAAGGTGAGCCAAGTAAAGCCTCTCTTCCTTTAAGTTGTGGGTTTCAAGATTGGTCCCTATGGTGGGGCAGCTAAGGAGCACACTTCAGACACTTCAGAGATAGGCAATTACCATTTCTGTGCATACACCACATGGTCGTGTTTGACATAAATAATGAGTCAGTTCACTTGGGAGTATAGAAGGGGAAATACGTTTGCACATCACGTACAAAACCCAAGACTTCAGGGAGCGTTCATGAGTCTGAACTGATGGGTCTTAGATGGGTTCCAGGAGAAATATTCAATCACAGAAGGTGACAATGGCAAAGGAATACACTCACGTTCCTTTTGACTTGCCTAATGTCTCTATTGTTGTTTTACATACATTTTTAACCACATTTAAAATCCAGAAGATTTCACATAACAATCCAGAGGCATAAATTCCTTGAAAAAGAATCTAAAAAAAAAAAAGTGACAATAATCAACTGGGGGTGAGGTCAGCTGTCCCCTGTACAAGAATTTTCCTCCTCACCTACGGTTTTGAATACTTGTCAAGGCCTGTGAACAGCTTCACTTGTGACCCCTGATCTAATGCAAAGAAACTGAAGCAAAGTGACATTAAATGACTTCTCCACTATTACCCAAGAAGTCGATAGTAATGCAACTATTAGAATTGAACTCTACTGTGCATTCTTTTTTCTTTTTTTTTTTTTTTTTTTTTTTTTTGAGGAACCAGGGATTGAACTCAGGCTCTTGCACTTGCCAGGGAAACGTCCATTCCACTGAGCCATCTCCCCGGCCCCTCTACTATGCATCCTTGATCCCTTTCTTTCTCTTTTTGGGGCACTGCAATTGTCTATTGAATGTAGACTCAGGAAAATTTGGAGGTGGAGGAGGAAGATGAAAGCCAGTGTGCATGAAGATACTGAACAATTAAAAGAAATACTGAACAAGACAACCAGAGAGCAGACATCAGGGGAAATGAACAATAATAGTGTATTTGTGGCCTTTGATGAGGTTTTAGACTACGTTATTGTATTTGTTACTTACAATGATGAGAAGGAACATGTTTCTGAACTAACATTTTCCCCTTTGATTTGTTGAGATAAAAAATACATGGATTTGGAAAGATAGTCACTTTGCAATGCTAAGCATTTATGTTAAAAACACCCCAAAATTCTAACTTTTTGTGTATTTTTTTTCTCCCTTTTTCACTCCTCAATTGATTTCTTTAGAACTCTTGCTTAAACTGTTGGCTCAGTCTCTGTCTTGAATATGTGAAAGTGACATTGGGTCTTGGCTAGAAGCTTGGCATGGCGCTGTGATCCCCGCCACCTCCCAGGGCCAGTGGGAGGGGGCCGCCATCATCCACTTGTCGTTATTGATGTGACCTCTGCTGTGCTTCTGTCCGGTGTGATTCTGGATCTAATTCAGAAAACACCTGCTGAAATCCTTGCGAGAACTCACGCGCGTGCCAAGGCCGGATGATTGGTGTCGCTCTTGAACAACGTGAAGGGCAGCCTCTCAGCTCTGCTGTAGGAGCCATTTTAATCAAAGTCAGACTTCCTCACTGAGTGAATCCTAATACAGGCCTGTGCACTCTGGTATCTCTGTTTTCTGTGTAGCAACAGTCAAAATAGACTTTTATCTAAAATACAAGCAGCATGGAGAACTTTCAAGGCTTTAGGAAGTAGAAGATAGACATGAAAGAAAAAAATCTCTTTTTCTTTGGAATGTAAAACAACTTTGAAATTAATGCTCAATCTCTTGCCTCACCACTCCATCATTTTTCTTCTCAAAACATTTGCACCCTGTGACTGCTTCCTTTCTCAGAGGGAGCTTTCCTTCTTCCTCATGAAACTCTCAGAGATTTTGGTTGATGTAACAATATTACTTCTTATCCAGTGGTGAGGTTGTTTGAGAATATTTCATCGCTACTACTTAGGCTATTTTTTGTTCTGTCTATTTATTTTTTTATTTATTTACTTATGGGGGGGCAACACTGTGGGTTGAACTCAGGGCCTTTGTACTGAGCTACATTGCCAGACATTTTTTATTTTTTTATTTTTTATTTTGAGTCAGAGTCTGTTTTTTTAATGTATTTGGTACTGGGTCTCACTATGCAGCTCAGACTTGTAGCGATCCTCCTGTTTTCAGCCTCCCCAGCACTGGG
>NDGN011472654.1:0-19641 GCA_002564285.1 Tympanoctomys barrerae | reverse complement strand
CACTCATATGTGTTAGGAGGTGGTTCAGGCTAGATATGAGGAGGCCGTAATAGCCATGCTAGCTTTCATTATAAGTAGTTCTGAAATCTTGTGAAAATCCTTGACTTGTAAAAGTTTCAGTTTTTTTTACTGAAAATTATGAACAATGATAGCTATCTCATATTCTTATTACTGTGGTAATGAATGTTGAAACATTTGTGAAATCACTATTACATGTTATTCTTCAACTATAAAACCACCGCTTGTAATAAAGTGAAATTTCTTGTAAATCTTAGAAATTTTAGGGTTTTTTCTCTATTGTTTTTCTTTTGAGTTTTACCACTCCCTTTCTTCAAGTGACATTTGCCAATTTTTTGTTGCCTAAGTGGAAATCCTCAAGCCATTAAATTCATTTCCTTTTCAGCCATTGCGATCCTCAACTTTCAAATAAAGAGAAGATCTGAAATATTTGTACTCAATATTTTCAGGTACTACTATGGCTTAAATGACAACCAAAGGTCACCTAGTCAACCTTCATTTTGTAGATCAAGAGCTTATTAAAAGTACATCAGTCTTGAGCCGGCCAGACAACTCAGCAGATTAAAAAGCCTGTTTTGGTAGATGCAGGGGCTGGGGGTTCAATCCAGGGCCTGCCAAGCCATCCCTGTCCTTGGGGTGTGCTGAGATGGTGACTGAGACTGGGTGTGTTGGCGTGCACCTGTATTCCCAGCACTTGGGAGGCTGAAAACAGGAGGATCACTACAAATCCCATCTACATAGTGAGACCCTGTACACCCTGTCCTAAATACATTAAAGTAATAGTAATAATAATAATAATAATAATAATAATAATAATAATAATAAAAATAAAGTGCATCAGTCCAAATAGCCTATACAAATTCTACAGCTAACTGAGGACAGGTAGAGGAATACTCTCCAGGTGTGCGGGCCCTAGTTGGAACTACAGGCTCATTGAATGCCTTTTGTCCACCTATAAAATTTCCTTATTGCTCCATTATTAAATGACTGCTTTCTCTGTTAGCTGACTGATACGTTTGCTGACATCGCCTGCAGATCCCACCTGCATTCTTCGGTTTCTCAGGCTCTCACTCAGAGTAAGCAATATCCTTCTTCCTTCCTAGAAATTCCTTCCTGTGGCCCTCAGATCCCATTTAGTGTACACAAATTTCCACACTTCACCTAGTCAGCCCTATCCTCCTTCCTCCTATTAGTGCCCTCAGCCACCTTCCTTTTCCTTCCTTTCCCTTGCTCTGTAAGAAATTTTCTGCTCAAAGTTTCCTAGCCCTTCCCTCACAGCTCACAACCTAAAGCCCAGGTCATGCTTTCCGAAGGACTTTCTCCTCCCAGTTTCTCAGTATCATTGTTTGCAATCTCATTCCTATGCATCATTTAGCAACAAAGAGATTTGTTTTTTCCCACTAGTAATTTCTGTTATTCAATGATAGTACAAAGTGTAATGTTCATTGAATGTCTGGCTTATTTTATTTAAAAAATAATTACATATTGATGGGAAGGTGCAAAAAAATGTATGAGGAAGTGCTATACACTCATGTTCCAGGCTTTTCTAACATTTGCATGCCGCATAACTGTATCAAAATAAAGACATTGACACAATTATAACCCACAACTTTTTTAGGTTTTGTTACCCATACATCTGGTGTGTGTAGCTCTAGGTCACTGTGTTACTTATGTAACTTCACCGAACCACCACCACAATCAAATATTTAATTGTATCACCCCTAACAAGTCTTCCTTCTGTTACCCCTTCATAGCCACAGCTTAACCCCTTATGCCTACCAACAATGCCTTTCAACCAATGATCTATTTCATACTCTGTAATTTTCCAAATGCATTTTGGGGTACAAGGTCTTTTTTATGAACATAACTTAAATTATTGTGTATTTTCTCTCTATACTTTATGATATATTTGTATTTACACTTTTGCCTACTTTTGATTGACATCTGCAAGTTATACATTTTGTCATGCTTTTTACTTTCAATGGACATATCTTGTTGTACTTCAAGTGAGTATTTCTTCGACTGCTTATACATGTACCTCATGATTTTCAATCTGCTCTGGTGGTCTTTTTAAATTGGTGTATTTAGAACATTTACATTTAATGTAAAAATGAGCAGGGATTAAAGTAGGATTTTCATACATTTTTTGTCAGTCTCCGCAATCTATTTTGGGATCACCTGCTACAGGGCCAGGAGCAGCTGGAAGAGCTGGGACAGGGCTCTCTCATAGCACTGAGCTAGGGCAGGGAGATATTGTTCTACACTATGAGAAATTTGCAGTTGTTGATTTCTGGAGATTCAGGCCAGCAAGTGTCCTAGCTATAGAATAGGTGTTGGGCTCCATTATAGTTTAGATCTAAAAGTTATCCCCAAATCTCTTATGATCTGAGATGGAGCTTGCTGATTATGACTGAGATATGAGGGGTACTATGCTCATCAGTGTATGTAGATATGTGGAGATGAGTCTTTGGAGAGTATATCTCTCACCACAGTTCTCTTTCTTTTTTCTGCTTCCTAGATGCAATGGCTTGAGCATCTTTCCCCTCCCAGGCACTTTCATCAGGCCATTTCTATCTTGAAGCTGGTAAACCATGATTGAACCTCTGAAACCACAAGTCAAAGAAACAAAAATACGTAAAATAATATGTGAAACTAAAAGAAACTCCTGGAAACTCACCATGTTATATTCCTTACATCAAATCTTCCTAAATCAGTCCTGATTGTTCTCAGCATTCTGAATCTTTTTATCTTATCTACTGAATAATTTTGGGGGCGTGTACTTGTACATAGTGGGATGGAAATGTGATCCTATGGTGTCTTATTTCAGAAACTGATGATTCCAAGTTTTTTATGTATTGTTTCATCTTTACAACTGCTTTAAGTTAGGGTAACATACAACTATATTTTTCACATATGATTGGCTAGAGAGGGAAAATTAAAATTAATGAGAATCAAGTCAGGGAACTGAAAATTTAAGTAAATCTTATACATACATGTGCGCATTATGTATGTGTGCATATAGTTATGATTGTGATCTTGAATAGATTTATATTTATTTCAGCTATTTAAATCACCAAGCAATACTGTAAAATAATCACATTTATATTACTTTATTTTGATATACTTTATTGCATATCATTGTTTTCGTGTCTCATTTGTCACAATTTTTCATGTCAATTCTTGGGAAAAGATACTTGTTTTCTCCAGTTCTGTTATTTTATAACCACAATGAAGAACATGCAATTTTATGAATTTGTCTTTCTTATCAACCAATATGTGACTCCTTATGAAAATCTGAAGTAATATTTCTGTTGTTTTAGACATTGTGTTTATTGCAAATTGAGACTTGGTTTACAAATATTCTTTTTTAATAGTGGTTTTCCTTAAATTTACAAAGACATTTTTTTCACTAATGTCTCATATATTAGAAAATTTTCATATTTTGTTGAAAAAATATTTCTTTAGTTTTCCATGACTAAGGAGAGCATAGCCTAAGTCATGAAACAGAAATGAAATAACTGCATAATATGGACAGAAAGATATAAAAAGAGGTGGCTCAGGTCAGGTTATATTTATATTCACTGACATGACTTTTTAATAAGTGCATTTTTTGTATTCACAATATTCAACTGAAAAAATACCTATAAATTTAAATAGGAATGATTGTATTTTCTTCTATAGTTCACATAGTTCTTTCCTATATGTAGCTTTAATTTTTATAGAATTTTCTATATTTCATATATTAGTGAGGATTCCAGTTTTCTAGACTGTGACATTCTAGATTAATATTCCACCTCTACCCATTCCTAGCACCTTGATTTTGAGCAGGTTACTTAATCTCAAAAATTCTGTCTCTCAACTTTCTTATCTGTATGGTAATAACAACATCAACAAAGATGAAATGAAAACAAAACCTGGGCCAGGCATATAGCTCAGCAGTCTAAATGCCGGCTTGTCAAGCACAAAGACCAGAGCTCCATTCTCGGTACTACATGCTGTGCAGTCCCAGACCCCAAAGCATGATGTGCCAACCTGAAAATCAGGCATAGTGGCACACTTCTGTAAACCCAGCACTGGGGAGGCTGAGACAGGAGGGTCACTGCAAGTCTAATCTGTGTAGTGAGACCTTGTATACAATAAACAAACAAACAATAAATAAATACGAAAGTAAAATACTTGAGATGATACCTGCACATAGCAAATACTTCATTCATGGTGCTTACTATTATCTTCATTTTATAAATAAACAGCATATGGTTCAACAGATAAACATAACTTACATGGAGGAATTGGATATTCATCATATCCTTATAGGTTTTGTATTAAAAATTAATTTAAATTTTTGAATTTTTTTTTCTTTAGGATTGTATTTCATAGATGAAGAAAGGAAGAGCTGATAGAACCTGTAATACTAAGAAAGACATTTACTGCATGTCAGAAAGAGGCCACACTGGAGCTCAGGGTGTCCTTACAGTGTCCCTGTGGACACTGACATGGCCCCTTAGGAAACTGTCACCTTTCACGATGATAAGCACTTCTCTGGACTAAGGGAGAGACTTGGAGTCTATGGAGCACAAGTCAAATCAGAGTCATTGTCAGTGGGCTGAAAAAAGTTTTGAACATAGGAAACTTTGTTTATTGGTTTAATGATGACAACTACTTATTTAGATGCTTCTCAAAAAATAATTCTGGAATTGTATTAGTTGGCGTGAACTACAAAATTATAATCAATTATTATGTTTTGAATTACGTTAGGAATTTTTGGAAATGTTTTCTCTGTTTAGTGTCTACGGAACATCCTTGATTTTGTCTATTGGCCTGCAAAGCCTAAAATATTTACTATTTGGCTCTTGATGGAGAAGATTTGCCAGCTCCTTCACAACAATGGTAATGCAACTTTTGTATGAGAAATTTGCTTTTTGACCATCAGACAGGCATTCACTTTGGACTTTTTTTTTTTTTTGCTTATAAACTGTCTCTATTAATCACTGCTGATTTTTATCTCAAACATGTAATATTTAGCTTGGGGATTTTGAAAATATTGATTTCGAGTTTGTGTTAGACTAGAATAAGTGTCTTTGTAATTCTACCCTGGTATTATGACTCTGTAGGAGGAAGGCCAACCTTTCTCAACCCAGCAGAAGGAGCCTGCAGAAGTTTTGAGGGGTTCCTGTCCCTTTTTTCCTAACTCAGATTCATTTTCTTCCATGAAAATCAAGAAGGCACATTGTTAGACTTAGTAGAACCCAAACATTAGGTATTAGAAAAGCATTTAACACTCTGGGTTCTTTCCCCTTGGTGGTGAAAAATCTTGAAAATTCATTTTAGACCCATAAAACTATTAAAATATTTGCTGTGTTTTTCCTTGGGCTTTAAAATACTAATGTGCTTTTCAAGCTACCTCACTGAGTGTTATCTATCATTGGCTTTTTTTTTTCTCGTGTATTTTTTTCTGTTACCAGTGAAGTCTCTTCTGTTCTAGGTCAAATGCCATACATATTTGTATGGCATTACTTGAGAGCCTAGATGTAGCCCAAAAGTCTCATACACTCAGAGGCAGGTCTTTAGGAAGGTGGTTGGATTATAGCTGTTTAGAGCTGACTTGCTGTTAGAACATGGGTCAGGTCGGAAATCAGAGATCACCCTGGGCGTGACCCAGAAGGGGTATTTCTCTCCCTGAATCCTTTCTTCCTGTTTTCTGTCCAACATGATGTGAACAGCTATTCCCCTGTTATGGCCCTGTGCCGGGTTGCCCAGCCAACTATGAATTGAAAGCTTTCCAAACTGTGAGCCCAAATAATCTTTTCCTCCTTTCATTTCCAGGTGTGGGGCGTAATGTTTCAGTGATGAGGAATGTAACTCTGACAATATTTAATGTCCAAAGATCACTTGACTTTATCATCTCCTCCTCCAAAATAACTTTTGTCTTTACATATAAAATATATTATCGTGCAGTGCACTCAAATCATTGTGTTTGTTAGGCAGTGCATTACTATGCCTGTACAATATTGTTAGGTGTCACACTGGAACTGGAGCCTCTTCCTTGTTGCTTTCAGATGTATGAATACAGCAAACTGAGGGAGTTCCTGTGAGTCTCAGTTTCCCCTATTATAAACTGTAGATGAATAGAGTCTCTAACTCAGAGTATTATGAGAATTAAATTAAATCAGAAACTATATATATATACATATATATGTATATATATATAACAGTTAAATGAAATATTTGAAGCAGAAACATATAAACAGAATTATAATAACAACTGAAAAGAATTTACAGCTCAAGAGGTCTTATCTCAACATTATATAAAGGACAGAAAAGAGTCAGAAAAATGTAATTGTCATACCCAAGCATTCCTGCTTAACAGCGGGTAGATCTAGATTCAAAGTGCTCATTTTGAATTTAACTCTGCAACCAGCAAGCTATTTTATAAGAAGGAAAATCAACTTCACTCCTGCAAAAGAGTACTTTATGAGATGTAAACATCATAAAACTAATTCCATTAATCTCCACTCTTTTGTTCATAGGACTGTAGGTACATCTGGGCAAGTTTAATCATTTTGAGAGATTTGTTCTACTCCTAAAAATATACCTCTCAGCCCACACCATCATTTGCAAAATGTTTAAAGAGTCATAATAATAAGTATACATGTATAATGCATTCTTATAATACAGATATTTATAATTTTTTCCTATTAATACTATAAAGAATAGCAAAATAATCATATCACCCTTTATTTAATAAACATGAGACTGTGCCACGTTTTATCTTAAACTTGACATTAATAATGAAAAATAGGAATCATTCTTCCAAAACATTGATAGTACTAAACAGAAAAAAACTTAAATATAATAAACCTTTAACCCGTCCCAACGCAAGTGGGACAGGCTCTAGAAATTGCTTTCCATTTAAGGGTTTACTGCCTCTGTGGGGCTGCACATGAAAATGGTTTGGTGCCCCCTAGAGGTAATGAAGGATCTGCACTTGTCAAACAGCAGGGGAAGCTGCCTGGGATTTAGCCTGTCCACCCATCATGCACTGTCTGTTCATTCTCCATACGTCAGTGGCTCATATACGACCACAGAGAAGCTCTCAAGCTGGACCTCCCAAACTTTAGGGTCCATAGGCTCCCTGGGAAGGCTTGTTAGAAAACAAACTTCTGGCCTCCCACCCAGAAGGTTTGATTCTGGGGGACAGAATCAAATGTGCATGTCCCACTATTGCCCCTGCTGATTCTTAGGCTGTGGGTCTTAGGACCACACACTTTGAGAATCACTGGGCTGGAGAATTTTCTCCAAGCTGCAGCTCTTTGTAGGAGCAGGTATCGGTATCTTTGGTTTTCTGGCCCTGGAGCCTAGTACTGCATTGCTTGCTTGATCTGACCATAAACAGTTTGTGCAGAGATATAAACATCTCTGGTAGGAGGATAATAGCTCCTGAAGAGCTATAGACCACCTAATCCCACCAGGAATTCCAGAGCATCTACACATACATTCAGAGATTGGAGGTCGGAGATCTCAGGTTCGGCTCCTGGCTCTGTCATTTAGTCAGCTGCGCCCTCGCTGCAGACCAGTAGCCTCTGACACAGGGAACTGAGCAATGACCATCCAGAATTGCACTGTGGGTCGAATTCCATGGTGTTCAGTAGTCATGAAACAGATTTTAGTTCAGCCTTAGGCTCTGTGGTACCAGGATTTCATATTCACCTTTCTACAAAAAGATATGAAAAACCAGATAATTTAACAGTCTCCAACAAGGGAAACTAGTACTAAGACAGATAAAAAGATGATGAGTATAATCAATATTTTTTCTGTTACCCTTATTTAAGTAGAAACTATAATTTTCATGCATGCTTACCTTTTATTACAAGGTCTGATTATGTACTTTCTGTCCTATGTATGTATCTTATCTTTATATCCTTCTATTAAAATTATGAGTTGGGATTTTTTGCTGCATGGGTGTTAAGTGTCTTAACTAAATTACTCTAGCAACTAGATTTCTTCTCCAGGTAATAAGAGACCAGACCTCTGACTATAGTGGTTTCCTCTTCTCCCTAATCCAGGTCAGGATTTATGGAGACCTCATGTGGTGACAAGAGGACAACACAGACAGCCTTTCTTGGGGTTGGATGCAATAGTCAAAGGGAAACACAGAATATATTTGGGAGCAAAGAAATCCAGAAAGAATTCAAACCTAGATAATGCCACCGAACTATATAAGGCCTTCAAGAATCATCCTGCAGTAATAGTGCAGGAATCCTTGACCACATTTTTTGAAAACAGGAAACCCAGTCACTCATGTATATCTTTCCTGTTACTAACTGGCAAGTTGATCACACACATACCCCCCCACACACACACACACAAAGTAGTGTGCTCTGCCTCCCAGGAATTCATTACAGTCTTTTTATTTTTCTTGGTGAAGTTCACTGGGCATATCTTCTTATATAAATCTGCATCAAATTAAAAATATGTTTCTGTGGGCATATTGCTATGAGTGTTATTCTCAGCTCCCTCTTGGTTACAGAAAAAAGAAAGAGAGCAAGACAGAACCAAACTCAACTTGTGTTTAAGAATCTCATTCAGGTCAACAATATCAATGATGCTTATGAATATAGCATTTGGAACATGGTATGCGTTCTTGGCAATTAAAATGCAGAATGATGATTCTTTCCGGTGGTTAGAATTGAGCATAAATATGTCTTACTGCCAATAAAGCATTAAAATTGTGAAATTAACTGAGTTAATAGATCAGTAAAATGCTGTAACCACAGAATTTACTGGTGGGACTAAAGAAACTTCCCTAGGGGAAGAATCCTTCCACAATGACAGGTACTTGCACTGCATCGCATTGTCCTTAGGAGAAAATGTGACTCTGGCTTGTCCTTTCTCCTTCTTAAGGGAGTTACATAAGAGACCTTTAAGCTAAAATCTAGAAGGACAACTGAGTTACTAAATGTTAAATGTTCTAAAGTCTTTAAGAAAAAGAAATACAAAGTAATGAAATTCAAATGAGTTTTAATTCATGTCTTGAAGGGGTACCCTACTTTGGAAATGCTTTTAAAAGGAATTTCAGGGCAGGGAGAGATAACCATGATGAAAAGATATTTTGGAAAGTCTAGCTAGAATTCAGACGCTGCAGGGACATCAGGCTGAGCATATTTGTGAGTCAAACAAAGTACTTAAGCATCAAGGCACCTACTATATCCCAGACATATATGTGGTTAAGTGCTATAAAGATAAAAAAAAATGAATTGGACAGGTCTTCTTGCTTTCAAAAAAGCCACAAACAATGATACAAATAATTACTGTTCTGGAAAGCTGGGTTTAGGCTGGAGATGTGGTTAGATTGCCACAAAAGCCTCCAAGATGGGCTGACACCAGGAAGAAGAGGGAGTGAGTTTTAAACTCCAGGGAAAAAGCTGACCCATTCAAACGTCATTTCCAACACCACTGGTTTTCGCCAGGGGAGAGGGAAAATGGTAGGTGATGACAGACACACATTACACTGAAGACATGAGAAGAAATAAGGACATTCTCTTTCAAATAGTGGGAAAAAAATACCCAGAACTGCCCTGGAAGAAAGGAGACGTGAGGGCACAATGCATGTTGCTAGGGATTCGTCCTTCCTCTTCCTTTACCCCCTCGGAGAGTAAATTCACACAGACATTTTCAAATGCTTAGCTAGATTTTCGGAAGCTCATTGTGTATTGAAGACGTCAACGGAGTCCTGTGAACTGTGTGACGGTAAAGAAAGGGTTAACGGGAAGGGATGGTTTGGAGAGGGGACGTCACGCAAGAAGGTTGAAAAACACCTTCCAACTTGGAAAAAGTCTGAACTTTGAAGCTCCCCAAAATACACACGCCTATGTCTGTGAGCTCAGGCAGATCTATTTCGGTAAGGTTTCTTTTTATTTTAAATCATAATCTCTCTGTCTCTCTTCCTGCGCTGCAAACGCTGAACAGCCCCCTTAGGATCGCGAGGCAAAAGCTGCAGCAGAGGCCCTCGCAGCGCTATTTATTTATGAGCTGCGTTCCAAGTCGCTCTCTCCCCATCCTCCCGCTGCAAATGCCCAGCCCTTCCGCAGCCCGGGTCAGCTCCCGGGCCAAGGCGTTGGGGCACAGGCCTGGGGAGCGCCTTTCGCCAGGCAAAGTTTGCCTGAGCGTGGGAGCGAGGGCGCGAGCCAGGGCGCACGGGAGCGCGCGCCGCCAGCTCGGGCCTCACCTCTCGCCTGCGAGGTGCGGACTCCCCGCGCGCAGCCGGGGGCGTGGCCGGGCCTCGCGGGGCGGGGCTAAAGGGGCGGGGGCTCGGGTGGGTATATAAGACCCGAGCCAGCTTAACTTCGGACTTGGGGTTATTTATTTGGGAAGCACCTGGACGGCGGAGCGAGTCGGCGTCAGTGGCTGCTGCAGACTGTGCTTTACAAAATTAAAATAAAATAAAGGAGGCGGAGGCGACGTTTGTGGCTGCAGCGCCAGCGCCAGCGAGGGATGGGAGCGCCGAGGCTCCCGGGCGCAGGCCGGAGCTGCCGAGCTTTCCCGGCGCGGAGAGAGTACTGAGAAAGGAAAGCGTCCGGGCCCCCGCAGCTGGCTCCAGAGGCGCGGGCAAGGTTTTTGTTCGACTGCACTAAGCGTCTGGCAGCCTGGGCGAACAACTCCAGTTTCAACGACAACCCACCTTCCAGCAGCCCTGGGAGACTTCGGCTGCTGCGTCTGTCCTATTGTTTAGACACTTGCCAGGGGCTCCAGAGCAGCAGACCCCGCTCACTGTCGCCGCCATCCCTCTCCCCCACCTTCTTCCAGAGAACCGGAGGCGAGGAAAGCAACCGGGAGAGGGGAAGGGGAGGCGACGGCAGACTGCCTGGACTGCGGCCGCCGGGTCAGGTGCAGCGGCGGGAGCCGGGCGGCGTCCCCACGTCGGCGGGAGGACTCCTGCCGCGGCCGTGGGAGACAGGATCCCCAGCCTGGGAAAAGTTCCTGCACTTTGAGAAGGACGACCCACTTGTGGGAGGCTATCCAGGGGCGGCAGAGTAGCCGCGCCTGGCCCGAAGCTGGCTGTTGTTTCCTCCACCTTTGCCATCAGGTGTCTGCAGTGTATCCGGGAGACGACGGAGGCTGACACAGGCGTGCACGCGCCACTGCCACTCAGCTGGGGACGGGTCTCCAGCCGCAGTAGCGGTCTCGGCCGTCCGCCTGCCGCCTCGCCATCCTCCAGACATCCCAGCGGAACGCGGGCGCGGACACCACCTTAGCCGGTCCCCTCCTTCCGGCCTGCCTGCTTGGTGGCAAGTCCTGAGCCAGCCCTTGCCCACTCTGTATTCGCGGGAACCATCTTCCTCAACTTGGCCTCTTGGATTTGCTCTGCTGGGGTTCTGACTAGTGGATATCCCTTTCCCGGCTGCAGTGGTCTTACTAGACTGCCCTTTTGTCTTTCCGCGTGACCTCAGGGCAGGCTTTGGTGCAGAGCGTCGCCAAGGACGCCCGGCGGGAGGCGGGACTGGCGAGACTTCCCCCAGCGAGTGCATGTGTGTTTGCAAACCATCCTGGGCGAGGACCAGTCCCGGCTGCCTCGGTGCTGCCGGTTGGGTGGAGGCCGCGTGAGTGAGCCGAGCTCTGCGCCGCCCCGCGCCCCTTCAGGCTGCGCAAACGCCCCGTGCGCCCCCGCGCGCGCCATGCCCAGTGGCTCGGCGCGCTCTGCTCTGGGCCCGCGGGGCTCCCGCGCCTTCTAGCTTTAAAGAGCTCACTTTCTCAGGACCACCATTACCATCGAGCTCTCATCTTCCGCCTGGGACTCTCTCCACTGGGATCGGATTTGCACAAGAGTACGTGGGTTTAGAGTAACCGCCCCCGCCCCCGCAACTGCGTCTTGGCGGTGGTTGGACGCCCGGGAGCTTTTAACGACAAGCCAAGTTGGTCCTTGTGAGACGGAAGACGCAGTGATCTCTCCGCTTCTGTCTGGATCTCCTCTCAGCTTTGGCCAGGCCGTTTGAGTTTCAGGTTCTAAAGTTGCCCACGGAAAGGATAGAGAGGGAGGGTAAAGACGTGTGCTTCTACTGGCTCGACTGCTTTGAATATTACTACTGCTCCATACTATTTTGAGCCCATTTTCCCTGGGGCACTCTGACCCCGCGCCGAGCACTGGGCCTCAGACCCTGCGTGGATCCCTGGGAGCGGCGACCTAAGAGAAACCCCAACGCCCACGAGCGAGGAGGCGGCGGGGGAAGATGCGCGGGGTGCATTGGCAGACGCTGTCCCTGTCGCTGGTGGTAGTGCTGACGGTCCTGGACGAGGTGGAGACTCAGGCGTGCCCGGCGCAGTGCTCCTGCTCCGGCAGCACCGTGGACTGTCACGGACTGGCGCTGCGCAGCGTGCCCAGGAATATCCCCCGCAACACCGAGAGGCTGTGAGTACGCGCTTTCGTGCTGCCCCCTCCCCGCCAGGGGGTCGTGCGTCTTGTTTCAGCCTGGAGGGACCCAGCAACTTGGGGACCTGCGCCAGGCGGTCCGGGCAGGCTCTCCTGAGCGCACTCCGGTGGAGGGGCGGGAAGCGCGGGCGGGTGATGCCCAGGGAGGGGCCTCTGCCCCGAGAGGGGCGGGTCCGCCGGCCGCAGCGTTGGGTCCAGTTTCCCAGCCTCGTCCCGCCACTCCAAAGCCTTGGAGAACCAATTTTGTGCAGCTGGGGAGGGGGAGATTGGGGATACGTATTCAAGGATGCCCAGCGCAAGCCAGACGCCACTCTGTTTCCCAGACTCGGTAAACGGAGTCACCTTGCGGTAGCTAGCCCATGCGCAGGTCGGATTCAGGGCCGAGTCCCCGCCCTTTGCGCTGCGCGCTGGCGCGAAGGGAGCTGTAGGGGGGCTCAGGCAAAAGAAACTTCCGCTCCCCGGCTTTGTGTCGCCCTCCTGAGGACGAAGGGAGGGGAGATGGCGTCTCGGGGCGCCTGGGGCATTTTTTCCCAGGACTGCGGAAAGAAAGGTGTCCCGGGGCAGGGACGCCCGCGTAGTGGCGCGCTCATTCCCCGGCGATGGTCCCCGTCACCCTCTGCCGCGGGGCGGAGGTGGTAAACCCGCGAGAGGGGCCTCCGAGGCGACCACTGCTACTGCGGCGGAGCATTGGTCCCATCCTTCACGCGAAGTTCGCGAGCGCCGGTTCTTTCGGCAAAACGCGGCCCGCCCGGGTGTCCGTGTTCCGCTGTGACCGCTGCGCCTTCACTCTCCGCGCCCCGCTGACTGCATCGTCCCCTCCTCCCCGCCTCCGCCCGCAGCTAATGAAGAAGTAAAGGCTGCCCCAGCGTGGACTGTCCGCGCGCTCCTGCTGGGGGCGTCCGGGGTTGCGGGGAGCCGAGCGCGGAGAACGCGCTCTTTGTGAGCCCGCGTTACAGCCCGCGCCCTCCGGAGCGCCAGGCTCTGCGCTCTCACGCTGCGCTCGCCTCGGGGGCGCTGCGGCTCGGCGCGGCTTGGCCCGCTCTCCCCAGGCCTTTTTCTCCGCGTGCGGCCCCGCACTGCAGAGAAGACGTCCTGGGACTTTCTGTGCCAACTCTGGTCACCCCGCTTCTGGGACCCTAGCCCCTCAAGCTCAGTTTAGAGGTCGGATTGAGCCTTCTTTTGGGAACGGTCACCGGCGCCCAGTCTCACCAGTAGCCCCCGTCCTTTCCCGTCCTCCCTCCAGAGTGCCCAGTGCTGCACAAGTCATAGGGCCCAAAGTGGAGGCTGGTTGTCTCAACGATCCACCCCATCCGTCTTCGGTCCGGGGACAGCGGCTCTGACTACATCAAATAGACTGAAGAAGACCCAGTCAGGCTAGGAATAACTTAATGATTCTTTTTAGCTCGGTGTGGGAAAGTGAGTTGAGAAAGATGAGAAGTAAAGTAGAATTTTGTTTCCGCAATAGTCATTTCTTGCTATTCAGAGAACCACAAAGTCTAAGCAGGAACGTGCCTTAATCAGGAAAGCTTTCACTGGGAGTAAAACGACAGTTGAGTTTCCAAAGTGTTAAGGCTATATAACGCGTTTTCAGAAAACAATGTACTCACTCCTGGCTTATGAAATTTTGTCACTATGTAAGCACTTGAAGCATAGATTTCAAACACGAGGCTGTGTACAGCCCCCCACTCCGCGAGCCCGTTTGCGTGGAGGAGGGCGCTTAGGCTTCTGCAGAGCCCGGCCTCACTAGGAATGACTCGGAGCAGGGCAGGATTAGACCTTGCCCTGAGATGCCACAAAAGACAAGGGGTGCAGCAGCTGAACAAAAAATATCAGGGCCTGCGCAGCATTTCCCTGCTAGTAGTTTCCTCTTCACCGCCTCCACGGGAGGCCAGAGAGGCCAAGGAAAAGTTAGTTTTAATACAAACAGAATCTTTGGAATGTAAGTGCCCATCAGTGACAGGCTTTGCAGTCCAAACAGTTTGATGGCACTCTAACCTGTTCCTTTGACTTTGGAGGCTTAGCCACCAGCCTGCCTACCTACCCAGTGTTCTGAATTTCAAAAATGTCTTCTACAGTGGTATGAGAACAGTGTTCATTTCACTTCCTGTGTCGAATCCTTTGGGGATGTGCCTAAGAATAATAGCAGAACACCTATAAAATGAATATACACATCCTTATGAAAACGAAAATCAGAAACACTCCCCTACACAGGTCACCCCCACCACTTCCTAACAGCAGCACTTCATTTCTTCTCATGTGCCAGCAGGAAGGAGTTTTGTGAATTTGAGTCAAGAATAAAATCTCCTTTCAAAGGTTGCCCCTTCCAATTCCAGCACATTGCTCAACTAGGAATAGAACTCATTTTTAGTCTTTAAATTCTAGCTGCTTTTTTGCTTTGTTTAACCAAATGTAACAGAAATGAAGAGAAACTCCTCTTTTCTGGTTATCTCTTAGTGATCTGAATGGAAATAACATCACACGGATTACGAAGACTGATTTTGCTGGTCTCAGGCACCTCCGAGTTCTGTAAGTGTGTTCTTCCTTTGTAATTTGGAAAACTCTGTTTTTAAGATTGCACATTCAAAACTGTCACTGGCTTAACAGTTGGTAAATCCTATCCAATGGCATGAACAAAAAACATACAAGTCTTGCTTTCTCTTTTTTTACTTTTTCAATCACTCTATTACAACGTTGGTAAAAATCTGGGCCTTTATTTTAAGATTGGATACTTGCCATATAAACGATATTGCAGAAATGACCTCGAATCTTTGGTTTACCACACTCTAAGTGAGTTCTATGTATAAAAATGTAGAATAGTTGCTTTTATAATATGAATAATTAATGTGAGATGTTACTTTTCAGATTTGAGGTGAACTTGACACAATTTAAGTGGATCTGTGTTTTATTACTGAGATCAAAATGTTCAGTTGTTTTTTTTTTTTTGGCAAAGCACAATTAGAGATAATTTCTCTCATAACAGTCAAGCCATTGAACTTATCAGCAGTTTTTGTTGGAACAGTGTTTATTTATGAAAGTTTCATTGGCCATGTTTGGAGTTGTTCCTAATATTTAACTACTTTGCCTTATGTAAAATTGTTGCAAAATTACTATAAAGAGTGTGTTAATTTAGCTGTGAGAAAACCATCACTGGAAGGTCATGGTATGCTAAATTATTTGCTTCCACAGGACTGGAAATATTTACATCCCATGGTCATATACTTTTGACCATTGTTCTGAAAATATGTTCAATTATTAAGACACATTTTGGTCCTCATGAAATCTCCAGATTGCAGATGTGTATTCAGAAGCCAGAACTGAAGTATGTGTGGGATGAATCATTGCATATTGGTTCCTTAGTTTAGAACTCAGCTGTAAATCTATGTACTAGAAAACAACTACCAAAACTGAAAATGTCATCAGCTACTTCTCACTTATATTTTAAGGTTCATAGTTTTGACTGGCAAATTTTGTGAGCAACTGCTTTAATGTTTTCTACGAGAATTTTATGATGTGGATGTTGTTTTTGCTCCCGGACTTCTTTCACGTATGTCATCGTTAAATTTGCTGTTAGTTCTCAAACCAGATCTCATAATCTTTCGAAAAAGCAAAAAACCTCTATGATTTTAGTTGCTGAATTGAAACATGCTCAGATGGTGACATTAAGAAGCGTGTTACCTTGTGTATTTCAGTCAGCTTATGGAGAACAAGATTACTGCAATTGAAAGAGGAGCATTCCAAGACCTTAAAGAACTGGAGAGACTGTAAGTATTTTCAATTCCACACTACTGACAACATAACTGTAGCTTTAGAAACACTTGGAATTTCAAGGAATATGTCTTCAGTTTCATGTCTTAGCTTTTAAAAGCTTGCACAAAAGGCAAGATGAATGAGTGGGTTTCAGATTAATTTACAACAAATAGACTTTTTTGGACAAAGAGTGCTAACATGTAATACATCACAAAAGTGCAGATTTAATTTCCTTAGCTATTTTATTTCCTAGCTAACCGAGGCTTTGGTAGTGAAGGATATACATGTTTTTCCTATTTTGTCATCTGATGTGTTTTATTTGTTTATGCACAGAGAAGATGTAATCTTATTTGCATTAGTGTTCATTATGGAGAAGAGAGGGCTGCTAATAGCCATTCTAACTTCCGTGATGTTCTTTTGTGTGTTTTCCATGACATGCAAATAAATATTTCATAGTCTTACTAATGGTAGTTTACTTTCTGATAGATAATGTGCTGAAAGTGTTTAAGAGCTATTTTTCAAAGTTTACTTCATTATATAATAGTATTTTTACAACTATTACTGCTGAAATTTGAAGAGTGCTAAAGAAAGAGCTGTGTAGTGGAGTCGTAGTCAATTGTCATTGACTACGTAGTCAATTGATTCATTTTGTCCCCACAAGATTAATAGACATTTCAGGCTTAAAAAATTTTTTTAGACAAAAAATCTTATGTATTAATATATATTTCTTGAAGGCATGCAATTTATGCTCACAGCATATATATATATATATATATATATATATATATATATATATATGTCGTAAAATATATATGTTAAAACATGTATCTAAAACAGGGTCAATTGCAGCTTTGATAATCTTAAATATAGATTAGACATCTCATTTGTTGTTCATATTTGGTAGGCTTACATTTTAAAGGCCAATAAAAGCTCTGTTAAAAGTTATTCCATTATTTTAAAAAATTTCCATGCCTACTTTAAATAATGACAGGAGATAAAAATAAAATTTTTATTTAAAATAATGAAATGTGCTCCTTCTAGTCAAAACATACATTGAGGTTCCCTGGTCTCAGGGCAAAAGTTAATTCTGTGTACTCCTCCCTAATTAGAAAAAATGTTTTGTCATCTTCTGAGATATTTGAGACTGTATGGCCCACATACTTATAACCTCAAATAAAATACAGAAATGTATGCTATGTTTTACTGTAAAACTTTGTTATGATCTATATTACAACATAGTGAATATAATTCTGGAATTCAAAATAAATTTAAAATCACTAGTTTGAGCTGATTTTGGAGGGAGATAAAAAACAAGATAAACATTTGGTTGAGTTCAAAACAAAGTTCCTAAGTTCGTAACCTATTAATAGGTACATGCTTTGAAAGTATGTATCCTTTGATCTCCTTCATTGGCTTTCATGAATGGTTAATGTCTAGTGAGTAACTTACAATGATATTTTTAATCTACACATTGAAAAAGTATTGATATGTTTTCAATGACTCAGTAATATAATCCATACTTTTATCATTAGCACTTTTCTAGTCATTACATGGAAATCTCCATATCTTGGCTTATGAACATGTTTTAAGTCACCGAAAGAGTCATAATGGCTTTTCATGCAGACTCTACTTTGCTTACATTTAATTTTAAATGTTTTCTGGAACAATAGAACAAAACACACTTTGTTATTATTTTTCCAGGAACTGCAGAGTACCATCTGAACTTTCATCTTGAATAAGTTACCTTTCCCTAAAAATTATTAACCAGATGCTGTATGATCTGAAATTTGATTAGAGTTGTAAGTAGGTACTAGTTTTTGCCTTTCACTTCCCCGGGGAATGTCACTTCATCTCAGAACAATTTTCTATTCTCCTAAGCCTGAGTCAGATGTTTTAGAGTGGGAGGAGGATTTGTAGTTTTGAATGAAAACTAATATATATGCAGGACTTCTTTAAATCACCCCAGCTGTTGGCCGAGAGCAAATATTTCATATTTGTGAGGAAAAGCTGAGAAGATTCCTTTTGTTTACAACTGCCAAGTCCATCTGATGGAAACGCATTGTTATCTGACAGCTAATTCATCTCCTTGGGACTCTGGAATTCAAAACCATTTCTTAGGAACATTGTGGATACACTTTTCAAATATTTATTCTTTAAATACATTAAGTGGAAAAGCAGTTTTTCTAAGAAATGCATGCAAGTTACTGCGAAACTATTTTACATTTTATTCAGTACATTGTTTAATAAAAACCTAAAAACAATAACAAAAAAATGCCTTGAGAGTTTCATACTCAAATTTTTATGGCTTTTGGTATATTCCCATATTTTAGTCGCTGCCATTAGTATCAAAAACACGCACTGCATTTTCCAGAAACACCATGGGGCAGTATGCGAGACAGGAAGTGATCAATAAATTAACTTTTAACCATGAACTGTGAGAGCCTAATTCAGATGGGCAACTTCACATTGCACTCTAAATCATGAAAAGATGTAGAAGTGTGGATTTATTGTATAAATGCCACTCAGACAGAGCAGTGACTTACTTTTCACTACCTATATGAAGAACAAAATCAAATAAGGTGCTGATTTATTTGTGAGTAATTTATAGCTCTAAGCTGCTCTCATTTTGGAATAAGACAATCCTGAATGACATTTTATAAATTTTCAAAGTTATATATTTTTTTCTTATTTTATGGAGATGGAGTTCTGACACAATCTAGAGAATGAAGATAAATTTGAAAGTGGAAGATAAGCTCTTGGCCTTTTAATGCATTTAACTTTTAATCTGTAAGAAAGAACATGGTGTTGCTAATCTTAGTTTGGTGTTAGACTGGAGTGAGAAAACCATTATTTGTAAATAAAAATAGTAGCTACAAAAGAAAGACCATTTTTCCAATTAACAGAATGTATGTGGCTCAAAAATTTGTCAAATATAAAGAATTAGATGGGTGCATAATGGGTGAAAATACTTCACAGAAAATGCCTATATATTAGTCTGCAATAAATTCTATATACAGAATTATCCTTATCATTCTTGTTATGATTGTTATCATTTGAGGCAGGGTTTTGCTATGATCCCAGGCTGGACTGAGCCTCACTGTGTAGTCCAGGCTTGGCCTTGGACTTCTGGCAGTGCTTTTGCCTCCGCCTCCAGAGAGCTGAGAGCACAGCCATGCACCAGCAGACCCTCACTCAAACAAAATTATGAATTCAGGATAGTTTACAGCTGCTGTAGTCTAGATAGTTAGGTAACAGTGGGACACAGAAATCGTATATGCAGGTGTAAAATTTTGTTGCATATTTCTACTTTCTATGCAGTTAGACGTTATGCTTATAGAGTTAGACACTTATCTCTCTTATGGTCTTTTATGAGACTTTGAGCTACTTTAGGGTTCCAGTAGTGAAATTTATCTTTTCCTTTAGAAAATTCCTTCAGAACCTAAATGCAAGGC
>NDGN011472647.1:0-14265 GCA_002564285.1 Tympanoctomys barrerae | reverse complement strand
TTTTGGCAAGGGTGTGGAGGAACTGGAGCCCTCGCACTGCCGTACACCGCTGGCAGTCACTCAGAATGCTGCCACGGGGAACAGCTGGAGGCGCCTCAGAAAATCAAAACTAGAACAACAATGTTGTCTAATGACCCCACTTGCACTTTTGTCTGCCTTGCAGTACCACTCCATAGCTGAGAGGTGGAGACAGGCAAAGGCCCACCCCGGGGTGAGCAGTAGAAGAAGTACGGTTCGTGCATGTAGCATACTCCTCCTCAGCCGTCCAAAAGAAGGGAGTCATTTTATACACGAGGACACTGGAGAACTTTGATGCTATTATCGTAGGTGAGGTAAAGCAGGAGAACAAACACTAGGTGATTCCACTTAGACGAGGTGTGCCTAAAGTGACACCCACAGATACTAGAAGGGTGATTGCCGGACCCTAAAGGCCCCTGGGTAATGGGGACTTGGGGTTGAATGGGCTCTCTATGGAGGTTCAGGTATGCTAGGTGAAAAGGTCCTAGAAATATGTCCACCGTATTTTCCTTGTAGTTAATGGGATACCCCACCACACTTCAAAAGTTTCGAGAGGGTACACTTTGTGCTTTCTTATTACGATAACCCCAAACACATACACAAAAGCAAGTTGCTTTTCTGATGCTATTATCCCGTAGCATCCTATCTGCCTATCTCTTCTCTTCTTTTGCGGCCCACACTGAGACAATGGAACCCTTTATCTTCCATGCCCCTGGCTTCCTGGTGCTGAAAGCCACAGCTCCGGCTGGCTCCAATCTCGCTGCGGTCCCACTGTTCCCTCTGGGGCCTGATCCAGACCCTTCTGTCTTGTACCTTCACCACCAATCTCAAGAGCATCTGCACGCCGGGAAAAGCAAGGGAGAGTCCCAGGTGCCCTGACAGGTCTGAAAAGCGATTCGAGGTCGGGTAAGGTTCTTAAGCTATTTCCCAAATCTTTGCATCAGTGGCCACGGCGGCTCCTGCAGCCTGACCTTGTGCACTATTTTCTGCTCCTTCTCCAACAACAAGCCCAGCGATGCGGCTGACAAGGGAAGGGCGAGGGAACTACAGTGTTTGAGTCCTACATTTCCACTTGGTCTCCAGTTATCCACAGAAAGTAACCCAGGGCACCTTTCCTACTGTGCTGTTAGTTTATTTTCCTTCCACAGTCAGTACTCAAATATATAATTTTTCCTTTTCTTAGTTTGTAAACGGCTCAGTCACTAGGGACAAAAAGCACAGTGATTACTAATGGGAGATGCCGCCAAGGTTCCAGCTGTGAGCAGGAGAAATCTACAATGACCCATCATCTAAATGTCAATGCAAACTCCACGCCTTGCAGAGGGAAACAAGAAGGCCGCGTGCATGTGCGCGCGTGAGCAGACAGCCAGAATATATTACCAGTCGCATATTTAGCTCCATAACTCACAAATCTCTGCAAGGAATTTCGGGGCTTCTCGCTTGATTAAATAGCCTATGATGGAGGATTCGGTGGTTCCCCACAATAGCTGCATACAAATGATAGATTCTCATGGACTACGGCATCGAGAGCCCTTAGGGGGCTGTACATTTTTAAGTAATCCTGCCATTGTTTTTGCATAATAATTGGAAATGTACATCCTACTGGGAAGTGATTCTTATTAGAAGAGAAGCTAACTGCTCTGGGCTACGGGATACTGTTCGTTTAGGGTCACCTGGACCTAAAAATGGAGGAAGAGCCTACATTTACACTCAAAATCGGGGTTCGCATTAGATGCCAGCAAGCTCCGGCCTACATTCCAAATTCATTCCTGGTCTCTATTTGTCTCTCTCTTCCCAACTTCCTGCTGTTTATTTAGCCCGATTCTGCTTTGTGAATAACTAACTCCCTAATGACCTAGTAGTTACTAGAGTTAAATCAGTCATGAAAAAGTGGCAAATTAGTAAATGCACCAAAGTTACCAGAGAAAGGATAGAGCACTAGATGTGTGTAATACACTGGGAGTTGGGAGCTGTCCCAACTACAAGAAGACCCTGCAGCTAGCACGGTGGAGAGCCCTGGCCCCTTCGCCCCGCCTGCTAGGCTTCTGCTAGGCTTGGCGCTTCTCAGATGTTTGTGTAAAAGCTGGTCTAGGTCAAGGTCTTGGGACAAAGCTGACAACCTGACAGCAAGGTCAAATCGCCAGTCCCTTCTAACGCAAGTGAGTCAGGGGGAAAGAGCACCTTGCTTTTTTTGCATCACAAACCACCAGCCTGGAGCAGCAGCCCCAAGTGCTGCCAGGAAGCTTGTGAGAGATTCCAGGCCCTCCTCCCCTTCCTCCCCGCCCCTACTCAGACTCCCCAGCCCTGAGACTGTAGAGCCACAGCAATCCCAGGTGATTTTTACACAGCTTGATATCTGAAAAGCAGCATTGGGGTCTTGAAATGTCAGGACCTGCTGGCCCTGGTGGGCCCCACATTGGGAGGGTCTGAATAAGCGCCCGGCACACAGTAGGTTTTCACTTAGCTGTGAAGTGAACAGGACAGCAAGGAAAAAGAGAAAGAAAAACATAGCCTGTCAACAGAAAGGAGATTTCACAGCAACCTAAAAGGACGCAAAAGCAAATTCCAAAGTGTAAAATGAAAATCAAACGCAGCAGCCGGAGCAGCCAGAGCTGCCTCTAGCTGGCGGCCATGGGCTGCGGCCCCACCTACTGGCCGGAGTCTGGCTGCCCTCGGAGTCTGCGACCTTCATTCCCAAGTCTGCCTCTCCACGATTTGCAGGGACGCTCGCTGACCCCCTATCTGGCTCCACCACGCCTGAAGCTCGGTTATCTGTCCCATACAGCACCTCCACATTGCTCTGAAGCTGAAGTCTAAGTGGGCCAACACTGACTCCCCAGGGCATGCTGACCTCTTGGTTTAAAAGAATACGAGGTCAGTCAGTGGTCATTCATAATCCTGAGTGTCCTAGAGCCTCAGGTCACCAGAGCTTAGCTTTGCAGCACAGAGGAGGCACTGAGGGCCCTAAGGATTAAGAAAGAGAATATGGATCACTCTCTGAAGGGACAAAAAAATAATGAGCCAACCACAAGCCCCGTTTTGTTCTTCTCTCCCTTCTCAGCTGGTCTTAGGAGGCAAGCGCAGCCACACACATGACAGCTACAAAATATGAAGCCAGGGTGTATGGGGGCAAGAGTATATCTATTTAGAAGTTCTAGGTTGTCCTTAATATGAAAACAAAAAGAGAAGAATCCAGCACCCAAAAGGGATTTGACCAAAGTCCTAATTATTTTCCAGACTTCTGAACTGGATTGCTGTAGGAAGTCCTCAGCCAAGTGGCTAGACCAGAGGAAGATGCTCATGAGGCGGTGGCTGCTGCTGTTTCCCAGGGTCTGTGGCAGTCCGCTAGGCACTTCCTGTGTGCATCTCATGCAAACCTCACAGCAACTCGACGAGACAGGATCTCTGGCATCACCATGTCACACGTCAGAAAACCGAGGCACGGAGCAGTTAAGTGGTTGCTGAAGTTCCCGCAACTGATAAATACAGGATAGAAAATACAGGGCCCAACCAAGTATGTGGAATTGAAGCCAGCACTCCAACTCATCCACTCTTCCACATCTCTCTTACGTCATCTTAACAGAGAGGAATGGAGATTTAGACAGGACAAGCCAGAGAAAGAAAGCGCAGAAGATGGCCAGGCGCCCTGCATGGCTGGAACTCACTGTACAACAAGAAGGGCTTCGGAGGAGGGCGGCAGTTTCCCAGAGCTCTGTGTGAGGTTGAATTCACCTCTGCTGGTTACGCAGAGACAGGATTGGGGGCTTCAACAGCTATTTAGCAAATGCATCTTAGTGACCCAAGGAAAGAAGATGCTATTTTTAAGAAGGGAAAAAAAATGTATAATTCTCCTGTATTGGGTTTAGGAACCACCACTGATGGGAGAGGAGGCGTGGTCTCCCACACCCGGCAGGATGAGAGAGTGGGGGTCACTCCCATTTTCCACAGCTAGCTGAGCCGGGCACTCCAGGTGAAGGAGAACCGCCATCTCTCAGGTGGCGCCAAGCTCACAATGGAAGAAGATTCCCCTGCCTCGTCTGACTAAGCTCTCCGAGACCATTTCCATAGCTGGGCTGAGGTATAGCTCTTCCTGCAATTGCCTTTAATAATTTAACAAAACACCCTCGAAACTAAAAGTGGCATATACAGATTTGCAATGCATATAATTGTATTATGATTGGAGCCTCCAAAATAAGTCCTGGCGTTTATTTATTCATGTGCTACATACTCAGTGGTCCCTTGGGAAAGAGAAATGCTTAAATGAAGATGTATTGTAAGACAGGCCCCAGAGCCTTGTGCGCCCAATTACAGCTGGTTAACACATAGTTTTTACACAGAACTTCTTCCCCCTATTCTGACCTTGACTTTGGACACTTTTACGAAAGATTTAGCCCCTCTGCCTCAACCCACTTTTGAAAAGCCCCACATCAGTAGTAATATTGTAACATATACTTTAATTTTACTTTTAGCTCATTTTTAACAAGGAAGACCTGGTAAGTTGATGGGGGAAAACATCAAAAGGAAACTCACAATTCATGTAAATATAAATTAATACCCTCTTTGCTGTATTAGAATTTCCATCCTAAAAACATCTACATAATTCATGATGGGGGATAAAGGGAGATTATTAGCTGTAGGGTTGGGGACCAACTTTTTAATAGTGCAGAACACCATGAAAGCAGATGTGTTTTTCTAATGAGTCAAAAGAGTGACACACAAACTCCAAGATGCGACGTCAGTTTGATCTTTCAAGTTTATGTCTTTGCCAACAGAGATGATTAGAAGAGATGCCTCCCTTATCAACCCTGTGAAATGGCCCTTCACCGAACGAACCAAAAGGTCAAATACTTGAAATTGGGACGAAATCTTGCTCTTTTGTTTAACGCACAAGGTGATTTTTGACAATGCACGCAGCAGATACTCGCATCCATAACCTTATCTTTCTGCAAGGAGAAAGCAACAAAAAGAAAATCAGCCCCGACTCGATGCAGCTGCCGTGCCGCAGCCCCTGCACCTTCACCAAGGACGGGAGCCGCGCAGCCCTTGACCCCGCCGAGGGGGAGCGGCCACCGCAGGGGCAGGCCCTCGATTTCCCAGACCCAAGTGCAAACTTAATGAGTCCTCCCTCCACCGCGCCCCAGTCGGCCGGGAGTCGGCGGAGCGCACCTGCTGCCCCCCCCCTTCAAATCACGTTGCCGTTATGAAAAATAGTTTGCTATTTTGGAACCCCCTGGCAGCCAGAGTGAATCGCCCAGGGCCCCGAGCTCGTTTATCTTATGTCAGAAGCAAAGCCAAATGAGCGCCACCTCGCCCAGCACCTGAAGAATCGGAGGAAGCTCCGAGGAGGTAAAAATAACGGAGGGCGGGCCCCGCGGTAAGTAGGGCTGGCGCAGCCCGTGCTGAGCTTCTGGAGCAGCGCACCTGACGCCCGGATGGGCCAAGCCTCTCCTGCCAAAGACGACTTTCTCGGTCTAAAGTCAGGGTGCAGGGCGGGGGGCTCTGATGGGGAATAACTGGACTTGCCCTGTAGGCCACTGTCCCCAGATCTGCCTGGCTTGGACTGCAAGGGTCGTTCCCAAGACCCTCTGCCACCCAACACCATCTGCCTCCCTGCCCTGCTTCGTGACAGGCTGAGGTGCACGTGGCTAAAGCTGGGCTAAAATGTTTTCTTTCTCCTAAAGGTCGAGAGATGGACGGGAGGGAGAGAAACAGACAGAGAAACTGACCCCGCGGGCAAGTCACCCCGCAGACGTGGCTGCGTGGGATGTTCAGAACGCATAGCACTGAGATTGGTGACAGCGAGAGCTAATGGCATTGCCATCAGGGAAAAGGAAAATTAAACGGGCAGGAGAAGCCCGCGCCGTGATCCGGTAGGGGAGGAGGGTGGAGGAGGCGCGCGAGTCTGGGGCCTCCTGCCACTCCGACTGCAGGGGAGCCTGTGGCTGCGGCAGTCCGCTCGTGGGCTTCACTCTCCAGGCGCTCCCCTGTGCCTGCTCAGTTTGAGCCGCAGGCCGAGGACACAGGACCTGTCCAGATGGACACAAAGGTGGCCCCGGGAAGCCCCGCGCTTTGCAGATGCTCGGGTCACTGAGTGACACACGCAGGCGTAAATCCTCCCCTCTGCTCCTGCTTTGCGGCTTCCTGTCCCAGTCGCTGTCATCCCAGAGAAGCCAGGCTAAGGAGGAAAATCATTCCGCAAAAATTTAAAGTACCGCTCAACAGCAAGGCAAGATTTTTTTTGTCCCTTTACTTCCAAGCCTTGTGTCACTGGTAAGTGTGTGATGCACAGGAGAAAATATTTGCAATTCTGTATCCAAAATCTAGCTGAAGATTACCGTGAGTCAGCAGCTTCACGCGGAAGTTAATGAGTATGTGATTTAAAAAAAATATATGCGCATCACTTTTCAAAATAAAAGCAAATCTTAAAACAAGTCCTCGTGATTTTTTTCCAATAATTAAATCTGGTAGATTCTTTAAGCATGGTAATAAGTCCCAGCACATAAAGGATATGCAGATCCAGGGAATGCAGAGAGAAAAGATGGGCCTCAACTGAGGTCTTGCTGGCCTCACTAGATTAATGAGGGTTCACCAAGTTGCCCTGAGCCATCTCACCTGCTGCAGGATCACTCCGGGGGAGAGTTCCAGAAACATCCAAGAACATTTTGGGCAGAATTCGAGCTTCATGGTCGGGAACTGTTCATCAGAGGAAAGATTTATCCGAATGTGTTCAGAATAATAACCATGAGGAAATCACTTAATCAGTTTTAGTTTCCTGACATACTGGAACTGAAAAAAATGTAATGACAACTACCAGAAGGTTGCCACATTATGTAAGTGGCTCAATGCACCTAAGTAAAGTGGCTTGGACAGTGCCTGGCATACGGAAGTGCTTTATTTGGATTCCCACATCAACCCTAGAAAACCAGAGCCATTGCCATTGCCATTGTGTACGTGAGGAAGTGAAGGGTAGCAAAGTGAATCATCTTGCCGGTGATCCTAGCACCGGCGCTCATACGCAGCGTGCTTTGCACCAATGCCACGGAACCACGCCCCTATAAGAGGAACCCCGGCTCTTGGAACGGGACGTCAGTCTACCTAGACACACAGTGTGTGCAGGTAGAGATGGCACCACTCCCAGGGGTAGCAGAGAGCCTTTGTGGTGAGAGCCTTTCGGCTGACGATGGCCACCATCTTTGATAACTGCCCAAAAAGCCACCCAAGGCCCCTTGGGCATCTTCCTCCAATATTAAACTGCTCAACTACTTTTTTTTTTAAATTATCTGATCAGATCACTGAAGTCCTGGCAGTTCTGCCAGATAACACCAGCTGAGGCAATTTATTATTCAAAACTGTTACTTGCTTTTTATGATGTTACCCTCTTGTGGGATTGGTCCTGGACCATGAACCTGGAGGAAAGTCTCTTCTGATCAGCATCTAATTCTGCTGTCTTTGGTAGGACACCTGCCATATTCCAGGCACTGTTCTATGCTACCCTGGATACTGTATGCCTCTGCTCCAAGTCATCCCCATGTGAACTATCCATGTCACT
Organism: Tympanoctomys barrerae; assembly: GCA_002564285.1. Lineage (NCBI taxonomy): Eukaryota > Metazoa > Chordata > Mammalia > Rodentia > Octodontidae > Tympanoctomys > Tympanoctomys barrerae. Next base: position 6,698 of record NDGN011472647.1, on the reverse strand, counting down.
CATCCCCATATGAACTGTCCATGTCATTCATGGTCTTTCTATGAAAAGTCTACTAATTTCCCCATACCCAACAGAAGGCCAACCTCGTCTTTCCAGAATGTTCCACCATAATTCTATGGCTGCTGTCTCTTATTTTTTAACTACAAACCACTTTAGAGAAGGGTCATCAAATCTGCAACCACGTTTGAGGAAGCTGATGGACAACAATGAGAAAGATGAAACGCATTTGCCATCTCCATTTGAGGGGCTAAAAGGCATATGTGACAAGGATTCATTTAGAACTTATTTTCAATTTGCTTATTTATAACCAACTTCTTCAATCCCCTCCACCAGCACCCACAGAACACGAAAGTCGCTAACTGGTTTGTAGGATGGAACTACACTCTGTCTCGAAGGCAAGTCACAAATTCTAGAAGAGTAAAAGCCTGGCATTGATCATGAACAGAAGAAATGCAGAGACTACTACCATTTCCTTAAGACAGGAGCACGAGGTGAGGGGATTCCTTTAGGCACTGGGGAGGGGCACAGTAGGGCTGGTCTTGACCTTATCTTGCAAAAGAAAATTGTATAGAAAGGAGAAGAGCCTGGCTAGAAATCCTTCCTATCCCCATCTACCTCAGGGATAAAAGTTGAACCAGATAATGATCCCAGTCCTCCCCTCTCAGATGGCACCGTTCTGTGGACGAGACTAAACCCAAAGAAGGACACTGTCATTGCCCTTATTAAGTTCTGAGCGGGCACTAATACTGTTAATTTTAATCACTATTATTTTATTTAATCTTCACAAGTACCTGTACATAGTATTATTCCCATTTTCCAGAATAATGAAGCTGTGATTTTGAGAAATCAAATAATTAACTGGTAGTTTGTCGAGTCATGACTCATGCAAATCTCTAGCTCCAGGGCCTAAACACATGTCTTTGTTATAATGAATGAGAAGCACTAAAAATAATAAAGTGAAGAGTCTTGCAAGTGCACAACCAACACCATTATTATTTATTACGTGTTGGGCGCTAGATGATACACCGTAGCTATCATCTGATTTTTGCAACCTACAAAGGAGAGATTATCTTCATTTTCAGCAAATGAGAAACACAGGTCCAAGATGTAAATGATTCATTGATAAATGGTGCTTTTTGAATGTATAGCCAAATGATTTGGTTCCATAGTCTGAAGAGTTGAATTCTAACTTTCTGTAAAGTGATTTTCATGACCTCAAGAAATCACCTCCTCAGGGCTGGGAGATGGCTCAGTGGAATAAGCGCTTCCCTGGCAAGTGCAAGGGCCTGAGTTCAATCCCCAGTTTAAAAAAAAAAAATCACCTCCTTAATAAATCTCAGTTTCTCTCATTTTTGAGAAAGAAGGGATGAATATTTCTATTGTATATTTCTGTCATAATATCTAATATTCCACCACTATATGGATTCAGTTGGAAAATGCATGGCTAGCAAAATGCCTAGCACAGAATGAGTGTTTAGTAAGATATGTGGAATCCTGAAGTGAGATGCTTGAGAAAAGGAATATATATCTCTGAGAAGAAAAAAAAATAGTAGAGTTCATAAAGGCAGTCACAAAGTATATCTTGTCTACCAGGAACCACAAAATCCTGAAGCCACAAATACATTGACCTTACCGTTCCTAGACAAGTAGCACATGCTCCTGAAATTATCCAGGAGGAGAAAATAAAGAAAACCTAGAGAAACACAGCTTAGAGGATCCCAAAACCTGAAAATGCAAAACAAAGCCCTGCCAAAACTAAATGAGTAAGAGGGGCTGCTGGGCTCATTAACACCAGAATTTAATAATTTCAGATTCACATTTCAACACTTCTAGTGTCAATCATTTACAATAACTAAACAGCAACATAAGATTATGTAGGCTAGAGATCAATATGGGTCTCCAGGGAATCGCCCAAATCTGTTCTATTGGAAAGCTATAGGAGGCCATGGAGATCCCAGCGCGTGAAGCCCCTCGTTAGCATTAAGAAAAATCTACCCAAAGCCAGCAGATACAGAAAGCTTACCATCTGTTTGTTGGCTTCTGACATGATTATTTCAGTCCAAATCCAAAGAAAAATTGTTTCCAATAAAATTATTTATAGAGTATCTCAAAATTATTCTTATTTGAGGATAAATAAAACCAGGAAAAATGTTATTCAGCAAAATTTAGCCTATTAGTTTCAAAGACCATGTCCTATCTTTCTGCAAACAGTACAATCTAGGAACAAAATAACAATCCTTGGATCTGGGGACCAAGGACATGCAATTGGACACTTCAGTTCTTCCAGAGATCCCAAATGGCCCTTCCTGAAGAAATCGGATGCGTAAGGTATTCAGCAAAGGCAGCCTCAGAGCTAGAGTAAGTTGCTCAAGGCAAACGTTCAATCCCACTCAGTTCTGGAGTTGGCTCTTGAGTCAAACATGCTGACCAAATTCTCAATGTCACTGCAGTGGAAAGGTACCATGTTTGGGTCACCAAAATGAACAACCCATCTTTAAAATGTTACATGTATCTTCCAGGCTTTCCAGTTGCACATAGGATTTTGCAGAGCTATGGGTAATCCATTTCAATCCCCAAAACCCCTCATAACCCTACAGACAGACCTTAAATACAACATCTTGCAACTGAATTAACAAGATAGTTGAAGATATCAACCTCAGCATACCACTGACCTTTCTGATCAGAATTAAACAGAGAAACTATTTGATCCAAATAGACTAATAAGTATCTGCTGCTAGAAACACTCACCTAGGGAAACACTACTGAACACAGTGTTTATTGGTTTGGCTGATTGTGTGTTTTTGCAGAGGGTGGCTGTGGAGATGGCTGATGTTTTCCTCTACTGATAAGGACCTGCATAGACTCCTTCGCAAGTGTTTCATGGATGGGTCCCAACCAAAGCCAAGGGCAGCCAACAGCTCATAGATATGTGCTGGCTCGTTTGCTTGCTTCTTTTCCCCTCCTGCATAATTTAGGGGCCATGTGCTGCTCTCCAAGGAAGCTGCAGGTCAGCTTTGAGTGGTTCCTGCTAGATCAGATGGACTTTGTGATGTTCTCTGTGATTTCCACTTCCTCCTACTGGCCTGTGACCATGTTTCCATCTTGGCACTCTGGGCTTGCTGTTAACCACTGTCCGGGTCTCCCTAAGGGGTATCCATACCGAATGAATCTGTGGTGCCGATACCAAGCAACCCAAACTAGATGAACACTGCCATTGCATCCTTGGCTATACTTTGATCTTGCACTTCAGAGGTCCATGAAAGGTTTATTTGTTTTCTAGCCTTTTGTTTTGAGAAGAAACAAAAAGGCATGCAAATAAAATTTTGTCTTTACTTATTCTGACTAATGCTGTTCCACATCTGTCTACTGCAGGTCTCTCGCCATGTGGTAGATTCCTTAGGGGAGGTACACGACAACATTGTTCTCTGCTTCTCTGTGTGTCTGTAACACGTCACTATGTCTTTATATTTGAGCATCAGTCTGGCTGGGTACAAGCCTCTTGGCTCACTGTGCCCTTGAGTATTCAGCATAGGTTTCTCCATTTTCTTCATGTTAAAGCATTGTTTTCTCTAAAGAATAATAATAATCTGATGTTTTTCTTTTGAAGGCATAAATATAGTTGTGAATTCAAAGAAGGCTCTTAGGGCCAGCAGATAGCTCAACAGATTAAAAAGCCTGCTTAGGCAGACGCAGGGACCGGGTTGACACCCCTGCCATGCCAGCCCCATTCCCAGGGCACCCTGAAATGGCCATTGAGACTGGGCGTGGTGGCCTGCACCTGTAATCCCAGTGCTTGGGAGGCTGAAAACAGGAGGATCACCACAGGTCTGATCTGTGTAGTGAGACCCTGTAGACCCTGTACTAAATACATTAAAAAAGAAAGAAAAGAACAGCGATGGCTTTTAGGGCCAGGGAGATAGCTCCGCAGTCTGAGCACCAGCCTGGCAAGCGCATGGACTGGGTTCACCCACTGGCACCACATGCTGTGCCAGCCCCGCCTCTGAGCTGCAGAGTGAGACCCTGTACCAAAGAAGGCTTTTATTTCATTTTCAAGCCAGGTAGCTGCTCTGGATTGATTTTCCCCTTGCCTTTTATTGTAGGAAACTTTCACTAAGTTATAGGTTTTTAAATTAATTCTGTTTCAGACTTTGGTTCACTCTTTAGAAATCCCTTTCATGCGTGCCTGGATCTTTGCTTGCTCGTTTTTTATGTAGCACTTTCTCTGTAATATGTTTGATCTTTCTTAATTTCTTTTTGGCTTAAAATGTTTTCATGTCTTAATCTTCTCTTTCTCATCAGGAATTTTCTGTGGTACTGATATGCTCTATGTTCCTTCTCCTGTGGTCTTTGTTTCTGAAACATCTTATTTCTGGGCTGGCAAGATAGTTTGGTGGTCAAAGTGCCTGCCCGGCAAGTGCGGGGACCTGGGTTCAACCCTGATACCAACTGCTGGGGCAGCCCTGCTCCCCCCAGGGGGTGTTGAGCTGGGCATGGTGGGGCACACCTATAAGCCCAGCGCTTGGGAGGCTGAGACAGGAGGATCATTGAGTCCAAGCTGCATAGTGATACACTGTACTAAATAAATAAAAGATTACATATAGATATAGATATATAGATATTTTATTTCTACTTAGTGAGTCTAGACAGATCTTTAAGATCATTCCCTTTCTCTTACCTTTTCTCAAAATATATCATTTCTGCATTTTTCTAAGCACGTTTATATTCTTTTATAGCTTCCATTATGCTCTTATATCTGTACTGAAATATTAGTTTATAATTTTTATCTATTTTGTAGGCATATTTTTCTGGTTTCTCATGGTACCATATGGATGTTGCTTCAGTTCTTATATTTCTTTCCTTATGGTAATTTTGCATGGGATTTTGTCACAATCCATTAATTACTGCTGCTTATTTTAAATGATATGCTTTTCTCTGTGGTAGACAGGAAGACAGACCAAGGTACAATTTTTAGGTTCTAGATTCCCTTTCAATTTCAAAAAGACCTATCTCCCTGCTTCTTACTATCTTTTATTTTCCTCTTTATTTTTATTTTGGTTTTCTCCAATAAGACAAATTTTCAGTGACCAATGATTAGCAGAGAAGATACAGGCATATTTTCAAATAATAAAATCATTGGAAAGGCAAAGACAAGAATTCTTGGGTTCTCGGCTTTCTCAAGGTCCCTTTCCTGTTGTTTCTGATAAACGCTCAGAAACATACACGATCGACTTCTTCACATCTGCTGGTTCTGATCTTTTTCTTCCTTTTCCTTTTTTCTTCTTACACTTATTTTGCTTGTCTAAGTAGTTTTTCTTAATCGATTTTTGTTTGTTTGTTTGTTTGTTTGCTTGTGGTACTGGGATTGAACTCAGGCCCTTGCACTCGCCAGGCAGGTGCTGGGTCACTGCACAATCTCCCCCACTGGCCTAAGTAATTTTGATTCTACTTAAGGAAGTTGCTCCCCTTTGGGGGGAATTATCTTGAGAGGGAGAGATGGGTGCCGGCACCAAGAACACACAGTGTCCCCACTTCTCTGGCTGTCTCTATCTCACCCGTGAACCTCACCTGCTGAATCACCCCAGATGTGGTTCATCTCTTTGGATTTGCCCGCTGAGACACACTCCTCCCGTGAGCATCTGCGGCCCCTTTGGGTTTGTCACTAAATTAATCCAAAGTCTTCCCTATGTTTCCATCTGCTTCCTCTTCGCTGTGCCAGTCTGGTTGACAGTACTCAGTCTGAGCACTTACTGTAGATATATTTTCACCTGATTTTCTCATAGGTAGGTTGTTAGTTTTGCTACCCTAGTTATTCTGGCTTTTTTGGCAGGTGGAGGGCTCAAGAGATTCAAAAACTATGTTACCGCCATGCCACCTCCCACAGTCTACCCAGTACCATTTTAAGCAATGTCAAAAGTAATTCTGAGAATACGATAATTAATTTTTAAAATAAAACAAAAGTACCAATAGCTGCAACAGTATGGATTAACTTCCCCCAGAAAAAGTATGTTAAGCAAAATAAGGCGAACACACAGAGAGTGTTCACTTTAGGGTTCCTTTTATATAAAGTTGGGAAACTTAATACGTGCTGGTAGAAGTCAAAATTGATGATTTATGCAACAGGGAAAACTAATAAGAAAGGGCATGAAAGAATTTCTGGAGAGATGAAAAAAGTATTCTATAACCTAATCTTTGTAGGGGGGGGAATGTGATCCAATTTGTTTTGCAACCAGAATTGTGGAAAGCATTGAGTTCATGAACCGAGGTACCGCTGTCCAGGAGCTTCAGCCATACATTGAACATTTATGCATTGTATAGTGTATGGGTTATACTTCTGTGTGCAGTAATAACTAAAAATTAATTATTTTTTTTAAAAAACCGTTCCTTTAAACACCCCAAAGGACATTTTCAAGCCCCATTCCATTTTCCTTCAACTTAGCACATTACCTGGAACATACGGTGGTCCCTCACTTACCGCAGAGGTTATGTCCTAGACACCCCGATGATAAGTGAAACTCAGTGAAGTAGTGATGTTATATATATATATATATATATATATGTATATATATATATTTATATATATACATATATATAAAAGATTTATAAACTCTCCCCACACTCTAATAAACCTGTCCCACACGTTTAACAACCCTTCTAATGTTCTTAACCATTTTCTTTTCTTTCTTTTTTTTTTTTTTTTT
>NDGN011472640.1:0-11410 GCA_002564285.1 Tympanoctomys barrerae | reverse complement strand
CTGCATTTGCATGTTAATAAATCTTCATTGGTCTAAACACCTACTTAACAAATAAGAAAGCAAATTCCAGTAGTTTGCACATTATTTGGGAAACAGGAATTAAGCATCAGTCACAAGCTAACAACTAATGTTTCATGAAACGACTTTGTGTCACCGTGCAGGCCATTAGCTGGGCATAAAACAAAGGATGCTAGTGAAAAGTATGAAAATCTTAAATCCTTAAAGGACATAAAATCACTCCAGTTCAGACACAAGCAGGTGAGACCCACAAAGTACAAGTGCTCTTCGGAGAGCCTACAGCTTAGTACAAAGATCAAAGCTACCTTTTTCTCTTCCTTCACAGAAATATGCAATTTAAACCAACAGCCCCTGCCTTTGGATGTGGAAATAATAGATTCAAAAAATCAAACATACATACATGCATACACACACAGAATAAGACCAAACACAGCAAAACCAGAAGAGTAAAAACAAACCTGAGGCCCAGCTGCCTGCAGATCACTTCTGCATCCGCATCATCCCACTGGTCATCGCAGATGGTCCCCCACTGGCCAGCATGGTAGAGCTCCACTCGACCTTCATGTGCACTGCTGCCGTCAGCGAGGCGAATGACAGGCAAAGAGAGTCCTTGCAGTGTGAAATTAGAAACAAGCTGAATATAGTCTTTGCCATCAGTCTATAGAAAACTAGGTATATTCTATTTTTTCCCATTCTCTATAATATTCACTAAGCCACACTAGTGATGAACATATACATTATATTTGATGTATATTATGGTAATTTTGAACAATTCCATGGCTGTAAATTGATTTACACAAGTAGCCTTTCACAGGAAACAGTCTACATAAACTTTTCCCCTACAACATCAAAAACCCCAAAAGACACACTGAAACACTGCAGATTACTGGAAATATGTTTGATTTTTACGGTATTATGGTGAAGACATTTTATTTATAGCAACTTGAGCTCTATCAGCATACTTTTATTACAAGTGGAACTTAGGTTCATAATGTATTTATTTTCAGTACAGAATTATATACTTTTGCTAGAAATCAGGTCAAAATTACCAGCTAACTCATGATAACTTGATGATAGATATTGTAGTCAGGTCCTCCAACAAAAAACACTGAAAAATCATCTGGGCATGAAACAAATCATGCTCATTTCCTCTGTCAAGACCCACCTCAGAAGGTGACATTCGCATTGGATCCAGTGCCCTGATCCAGCCCTTGCCAACCTCTAAACTTCTGTCTTGTCTCCTCTCCTGGACCCATTCACTAGGCTACAACAACCAGGTCCTCCTCTCCACCCATCTCTGAAGTTCTCCACACTCATTGTCATCTCAGCCTTCGCCTTTGCTGCTCCTTATGCCTACAATAACGTCCCACAGATTTCACTGTGACTGTCTGCTTCACATCACTCACTCACCATCTTTAAATGTCCCTTCCCCAGAAAACCTGCCCAACTGCCCTAGCAAAGCCACATCCTACCACATTATCTAATGTGCTTCCTCACAGTATTTCATTTTAGCTAAGTTGTCATTAATTATGTCAATTGACAATGATGTCAAGCCTGTCTCTCTCCTCTCAGCTAGAATAAGGACAGATAATGCCCTTCCTTCTCACCTTTGTATTTCCAGTCCAGAAGTAGATTACATATAGTATTTATTCTATGATTGGATTGGCAAGTGATGTTCAAGTCCAGAAAATGTATCCCAACAGGGAGATAATTTGCAATGTTGAAGCTTTCAACTGTATTTTTCAAACTTTTATTTTTTATTAGCAATGTTTGCAGCTCCTCAAGTGCACAACACATCTCTGTCCTTTGTCTACCCATTCCCCTCTCCACCATCCACCCACTTCCATCTCTTGTACATTTCCACTTTACAAAATACCTATCTCCATACTCCCTATTTTTCATCTTTTATTTTGCTCTTTTTTTTTTTTTGTGGAATCAGGGATTGAACTCTGGCCTTTGCACTTCACAGGGAAGCACTTATCCCACTAAGCCATTTCCCCGACCCCAATTTTGCTCCTTATTTATATTCTGGTTTTTTATGCAAGAGAAACCATGCAGTATTTAAGCCTGCATGTCTCATTTATCTTACTTAACATTATAGACTCCAAAGTTCATCCATTTTCTTACAAATGACTCAAGTTTATCCTTCTTTATGGCACACAAGTACTTCATTCTCTATAAATGCATTTTCTTTATCCACTCAATGACCAACAGACACAAAAGCCACTTCTAGGATTTAGTTATTACAAATCATTCTGCTATAAATATGAGCATGTGTATATCATTAACAAACCCAGGACACTCAAGAGGATTCTAGACACAGCCAGCCCACAAGAAGCTTACTGTCTCCATGCATTTGAAATCCTAGCACTCAGTAGGTTGAGGCAGGAGGACAAGGAAATCAAGGCCATCTTGTATTATATACCAAGTTCAAGGATGGCTTGGATTACAGTTTTAGAACTTGCCTCATTACAAAAAAAAAAAAAAAAAATCTGGGTGTGGTGGTGCCCACCTATAATACCAGCACTCAGGAGACTGAGGGAGGAGGATTGCTGTGAGTTCAAGGTCAACCCATAGTACAGAGCAAGACCTTGTTTCAAAACACCAAGAAACAAAGGTCCTTTGTTGTTGCCCAAGGATAGGGGCAGAATGAGTACAGAAACCTATAAAGTGATTCAGAAGAGATCTGATCAGAGTTGTAAGCAGCTAGGGACTCTCCCTTGAAAAAGTGAATTCAAAGGGACAGAAGGGATTTGGAAAGCTACAGATGGAGGAAGAATAGTTCTCACAACACGGTCAGTTTAAACAAAACATAGAAGCACAAAATTGAACATGTTTGGCAGTAAAGCAATGAGTTCTTATTAGGAAGTGCATCTTTTGCCAATTACTAATCATTTATCCACCTGAAATACACTTCTAATTCTCCACACTGTAAGTAGCCATTGGTAAATGTGCTCTGCATATCCACGCTTATATTAAAAGTGTGCTTGTGATTTACAGCAAAAAGTCAAATCAGTGAATATTTGCTGACACATTCTTTTTTAAAATTTTTATTTATTTGGTACGGGGTCTCACTATGCAGCTCCGACTCATAGCTATGCTCTTGTCTCAGCCTCTCTAGTGCTAGTATTACAGGTGTACACCAGCATGCCGTTTTGACAGCCAGCACAGCACACCCAGGTTCCCAGACCTGCACAGCATGTGGTACTGAGGATGGAACTCAGGTCCTTGTGCTTGCCAGGCAGGCACTTAGACTGCTGAGCTATCTCCCAGCCCCTTGTTGATACATTATAATGTATTTGGTACAGGGTCGACAGGGTCTCATTATAAAGATCAGACTCAGTGATCCTCCTATTTTCAGCCTCCCAAGCACTGGGATTATCACACTCAGTCTCAATCACCATCTCAGCACCCTGGGGGAGGGTCTGGCATGGCACACTGGTGATCAAACCTGGTCTCTGCACCTGTATAAGTTATAATCTAAATAAACAAATAATAATAAGTAAACAATTCATAAATAACATTTATTTATGATGCCTATTTTTCCTTTGAAAACATGAAATTATACAAAAATGATGAAAAAGTATACACTTAACTCAATATACATTATTCCTTGGTAAGGTTGGGGGAAATAGTAAATAAATGAAACAGTTTAAGATGAAATTGGAACTCAACTAGAACCTAGAGTTTTTATGACATACTGCCTCTCATATTATAATTCTGTCCCATTCTATTTTCAAAAGTATGAGGTTTTTTTCTGGTTGGTAAGTACTTGTTAAAATATAGAAGAACACACAAATAAAATTTGGCTAATAACCTCACCATCCCCACAAGCTCACAAAAATCATTTGAAAGAATTCAGTGAAATAGTTGGCTCTTGTTTTAGTTGTAGATAAATAAAACTCCCCACATGTTTTCATTTAGATTGCTGCTGTCCTTTCATCCAAAACTTGCACGTGACTTTAAGACAAGATACTAAACTCCCAAACTAAAGAAATGTACAAAGACTGACCACTGAGCCCTAGGGTACATTCAACATTCTCTGATTTCAACTAAATAATTTATGCTCTCACTTAATCCACTATAAGAGGATCTCTTTTTATGATCACTTCTCACTTATCAAAACCCCTGGTTTTATATGCCTACAAATGACCTGAAAACTATATTTATAAGCAGAATATGTTTGTGTCTATTTGTCCCCCAAAAAGTCTCATGCAGTTATTGGGGCAGCTTCTAGAGTTTGTGATTAATTCATGATCCAATGCTGGGATTACCAGTATGCGTGCTATACTTGCCCTGGGGCAGATAATCTGCACACAAATGTAAGGAGGGGAGAGACGCTAGCTAGCTACTGCAGCTGCTGTTTCACCCTTTGTTCTTTGCTGTTTTCTACCACCATAAAAACCTGTCCTCTTCCATGTGCCTCTCTGCCTTGAATCCAGCTGAGTATGGACTGAAATTTCCACTAACTGAGCTAAATAAGCCTTTCCTTCCTTAATATTAGGTGTCAGATTTTTTGTCCCAGCAATGAGAGAAAAGTAACTGAGACAATATAATAGATGGATAAATTATAGATGGTAAGAGTTTATGTCTTAGTTACTTTCCTTTCATTGCTAGGACAGAATATGTGACATTCAAAATTAAGGAAGGAAGGCTGGGGAGATGGCTCAGTAGAAGAAGCGCTTGCCTGGCAAGCACAAGATCCTGAGTTCAATCACTGATACCACAAAAAAAAAAAAAAAAAAAAAAAAAAAATTAAGGAAGGAAAGGTTTATTTAGTCCACAGTTCACAGTTAGTGGAGGTTTCAGTCCATACTCAACTGGTGCCAAGGCAGACTGGCACATGGCAAAGAGCAGCAGTTCATGGCACTGAAATATAACAAATCACCTAGAGCAAATGGGAGTAGTGGCAACAATTGCAACAGACAGCAAGTCTGTCTTCCTTATGTTGCATTCAGGCTATCTGCCCCAGGCGGTGTACCACCCACATCCCTAATCCCAGCAGCACTGAACCCATACTCCCGCAGCACTCACACCCATAATCCCAGCACTGGATCATGAATTAACCACAAACTCTAGAAGTCTACCCCATAACTGAATGAGGCTTTGGGGGAACAACTAGACACAAACCATAATAGTTTACAAACAAGATATAATGATAGAAAACATAATTATTGTCTACAAAATTTTACTTTATTACTTGAAAAATGTTAAGACATTTTATAAGCCACAAAACAGAGTAAAAGCAATTAGCTACAAAAGCAATGGATTAGTGGGCCAAATTAATACCATCCTTGAAACAGCGTTGCAGAGCATGGACTTGACAAGGTAGTCTTACCCAAAAGGTGGAGAATAAAAAGAAGAAAAGGGGAAACTCAACAAGACATCAAGATTTGAACAGGTTCATCTCCCATCTGCAAAGGACTGGAGCTCTCAGCAAATGCCTGTATCATGACTTCTATTATTCCACTTCAGAGGAGCGACCTACTCTACACTTGGTCTCTCTGTGTGTCTTGTACTGAAAGGCTTTTTTTTTTTTTTTTTAATTCTCTTACCCAATAATTATGCTCAAACAGGAACCACTGCCCTGCACTAGCAGTTAGCAATTCAAGTCGGGACATCTGGTCATAAAACTCTCTCCAAGGAAAATGAAAAAAGTGATGCTGCAAGCATGTGATTGATTACACATTAAAATATCCTGTCATCCACGAGAAATCTGTGATCTGCCCCAGAGGACAGGTGCTCCCTGCTCTCCTTACTCTCATGCGAACATATGCGTATCTGTGTACCAAAATCATACTAGCTAATCAGCATTTTCATAGCATGGAGCTTGGAGAGCCCTTATGAAATCTAAGAATCCATTCTTTAAGAACTGTGCTATCTACAACCTAAAGAACTCCTATCATGATTATATTGCATCACATACAAAAGTTTTGTTGTCTGTATTTCATACAAAGTTTCATAATAACTTTTCTTGTCATCTTGCCTCCATCATGGTATCTCATTACGAAAGCATTTCACATACATTATACAGTATATAATTAGCATATCTGTAACTAAAGTACATGAAAGTATGTTAAATGAGATGTTATTTAAAAATGAAGTGGAATTCAAAGAGTTAGATACACTTATATTGGACACTAGTTAGTATAAAATATGAATCAAACTCACTTCTATATTTAAACTCTAAGGAAATGATTCAACTAAGACACTCTTATCATCTGGAATCATGTTTAAAACAATGAAAGCAAAACAAAACAATTTTCTTTTGCCATGGGAAAAGTTACACGTGCCAGCAGCCATCTTTACAGGACACGCCCCACCCTGCCAGATGTCTTTTTCCCAAAGAAGTATATTTTCTTCATCTCCTCGGCAACAGACATTGCTCTAATAAATAAGAATATGGCCCAGTCCAGAAAACATGGGGCTTGTTTTGCTATTTTTTTCCACTTTGGAAATTCAGTCATAGTTGATAGATTTATCAAATGTTAGCAAAACTTTTAATCAAAGCATTTGGATTTTTAAAAATTAAAAAACAATCAATAAAGATATCTAGGTTAGGAAAGAAGAAAAATACAAGATTGTCTTTCAAGGAGTTCAAGACAGACTAAAACTTGGGTTGGTTAAATAGTTACTTTCAAAAGCTTGAATAGCTATTGGCATGTGCTTTTATCGTCTACAATTGAGTTAGAGGAAAATGGACATGCTTTGGATATGAAAAGGTGATTTGGGTGGTTTTGTGCAAGAAATGTGTTACAAGACCCAGTGAGGCTTGAGTTCTGGTCCGGACTCGGCTAGACATTGCACATCTCTCCAAGGCTACCATTGTGTGTGTAAAATAAGTGTTTAGATGATTGAAGATCCTTTCTAATATTCCAGTTTATCACTTACAAACTGATATTATTTCTACAGTTGAGCGCAATAATACAGAGGTAACTCATTTACATTTTAAAAATCTTATATATTGTTGTTACAGCAAGATTTTATGACTAACAATAACACATAGGAGGGCTCAGCTCTTAGCTCATCTAATTCACATATGTTTATAGATAACCCCAACTTGTACAAATTTATTTAAACTTTAAAGATAGTCAATGCTCATATGATTAGCACAGTAATCTCTGAATTGTCTTCATGCTATAGCTTCCATCAGCCAAAGAGAAGACACTCACGTACATAAATAGGATTATATCTTCAAGACAATAAACCTGCATTGCCCAGATTTTATTATGCAATTCTTGCATTTAAAAAAAAAATTGGTTACTAACAGACAACATAAGCAATCAAGTTGGCTTATCTGAAGTTTATGTTTGTGGGGCAACAGTTTACATTCTTTCATCAATTAAAAGACTAGTCACCATGCTATAATTATGTTGAGTGTTCTTGTTTTTGTTCTTTTTATACCTTATAGGAAATTTTATCCTTTTATGATTTTTCAGGGGTAATAAAAGCACATGTGCTGTATGTGTACAAAGGAAGACAGGACATCAGCATCCAAATTAATTACATCTCCCGACCTTCAAAGGAAAAAGTATCAAATCAACATTTTTTGTGATCTGACCACCTGCCAATGGCTATTTGCAGGACTAAGTATTCATTGATAAAATCAGCAATTAACATTTCCAAGCACTATAACACTTTATAGGCTCTGGTTTTATTCCTTTTTCCATCCTGATAGACATCAAGTAGTATTCACTTTAAGCTAGTATTTTATTTCTATTTGTTGTTCTAATAACATCAAAATTCTAAACAAATCTTAGGCCTTCAAGGTTTGTCTTTACTGAATATTTATTCTCTATTTTTCCAGTGGGAACAACAGAAGAAATCTGGCAGTGAAAGCTCTGCCTCTTTATGTGTATCATCGTATTATAGCCATCACCACTCACTGATTATTAATCCAATATATTTGTAGATTGAAAAGTTATTTTTCAGTCTTTTAGACATGCATTTTTGCACTGTTTTCCATACTGAGGTAGTTTTTCATCCCCTCTGAAGTTAAAAGCCAAGAAAAACATATGGTGCGCATCCTTGGAAAAAAGTAAGACACAAACACAAAATAATCAGAACAACAACCAAAAAAATCCTTTCGCCCATAATAAAACTTTCTTCTCCTGGTAAAATGCTAAAACACAAGGCATAAAAATGCTGGGACCAGAGGAATTTATTATACACCAACTCATTTTAAGGAGCACATCTAGGGGCATGACAGGGCCAGCTTTCAGCCAGCAGCTCTTCAGGAAGCTGCCCCCATCTGCGGGACCTGCGCAGTGCAAAGACCCCAGGTCTGGGACATCACCCCTTTCTCATCCACTGTGGGAAAAAAGCATGGTAACATCCCTCCCCTACATTAACACACACTAACAATGGGCTTTGTGGGAGACTAAAGGTAGAAAGTCAAAGCAAATGTCAGCAGCCATGTAGCCCTGCACAGGCTGCTAAAAATATTCTAATTCTCAGAATCAGATTCTCTGTGGTCTAGGCCTAAATAATTTAGATGTTTTTAACTGTTGCCCACTTAGCATTTTCCCCATTGCCTAGTTCAGTAGGATTAGTATAGATATTCTTTACTTAATGACTTACTTATTTATAGACTGTTCGGTCTTAGGACTGAGGCGCACTGTTGGACTTACACCTGGCTGCTTGGACTTATGAGCTGTCTTTTTCTTTGTACCATTCTGTACATATTGTTGATAGACTTTCACTGTGCTTCTTTGCACAGTGTACCTTTATATACTGAGTAATTTGTGTAGATTGTATAGTATAGGACAGTATTGCAGTTTTATGTCGTTATACATTGCAATGTTGCATGTAAGAGTTATACAAATAAAAGCCAAACCATCAAGTTGGAGTTTCCTTTGATCATTTCTTTGTTCTACATATTGGAATGTACATACCATACACAATTCATTTGGTGACCAATTCATTTAATGACACAGTCATAGGAACAGAAGTGGCCATTAAGCAAGGAATGTCTGTAACATGTGAAATATACCTATGTGGGAGAAATCATTCACTCAAGCTAGAGTTCTGTTCTTGTAGCTCTTTTAAGAAAAGTAAGAATGAGAAAAATGATAATAAGGAAAGAAAATGTAAATTTTACACAGAAACTATGAGTGTCCCGCAATATAGACACAGTCCTTCCCTTGACAACAGGGATACACTTTAAGCAACATATCACTAGACAATTTTGCCATAGTATAAAAGTAATAGAGTGTAAATATATTAACCTCAATGATTGCCTACAACACCCATAGGATTTGTGGTATAATCTACTACTCTTAGGCTGTGAGCCTGCATAGCATGTGTTATTTTTTAGATCTAGAATGTCTCCTGATGTCTTATACATTCAGAGATGGGGCTTTTGGAAGGTGCCTGAACCATGGGAACACTTATGGTCATCAGTGGATTCCACTCGTAAATCCATAGCTGAGGAGGGACGGCCTAGTCAGAAGAAGCATGTGAGTATCCTTCCACCTTGGAGCCAGGCATCCATAGACCAAGCTCACCCAAACCATGAGCCAAATAAAACCTCTCCTTTCATTTGTGGGTGCTGGTGTTTTGTCCCAGCAATGGTAAAGTGGCTAATACAGTGTGTTGTTGTACCAAATTCTATAAGCAAATATGGTCATATTTGTACATCTAAGTATATCTAAATATAGAAAAAGTATAGTAAAAATATACTAGACAATAAGAACTTGTTAGCTCCATCGTAATCATACGAGGCTATAATTGCATATGTGACAGAAATGTTATTATTCAGCACAGGAGCATATTACCAGGTTGATTTGGCCAGACAGATAGAGTCAAACTCACCCCAGATGCTTCTGCTGACAACTGACTGATTCATCAGATCATTACGGTGGCTATAATAGGCCATGTCTAAATTTACATAGACTTCCACTGAGCCTTCAAACTCATTTTTGCCACCACAAAGCTATACTGACTCAAAAATAGAAAGAAAAATCTCAAAACCTTTTAATACCATATAATCCTTTGAACATACTGAGCCAGTCCTGAGTTAAAATGATTTTTACATGCAAGTGGTGAGAGATTGTATGGGATGGCTAGCCCTCTAGCATCCACAGAACGTGCTTCTTTCTTCCAGTGAGGATTTAGCATGCTCTGGTTGTCTGTAAATAATGACTTATTATCAGCACTAATTACACTTTGTGTTTTTATCTAGGGAGATTCCAATTATAATTTGTAAAGAGGGATAGTGGAAGAATATGCCTAATACCAGGCCTTGTTCCTCAAATATGAGATTACATTGCATGATAAGTTCTTATCATTTATGTGTTACTTTCAGGCCTTCCCACAAGGTCATTGAGAAGCCCAAAGATTTCAATACGCTTGCTGATAAAGCAGCTGAAAAGTTAGCTGTTATATCTTCTATTTGATTTGCTTATCCACTAAAAGAGAATTGCTGCTTTTTCCCAACTTTAGCCTCAAGTGGTAGCCATGAAAATCCTAAAGATTATGCCATAATTGCAAAAGCAATCTTAATTTTCAATGCATTGCCTAATTTTAGTCTTAGGAAAATAGCCATCAGGCACTGTGGTTTGGTATAACTGATCATCTCTGGAAATTGGCTTTCTCTTCCATGACTGCCCGCATGAAACTGTTTCAGAAGTCCAGAGTTGGAGTTATTCTTTTCAGTCTGTAAAAGTGAAAAGTTAAATTTCAAGTCCTCCTGGGAAAGACACTTTAGGTCTTACCCTTCAAGTAGGAACATGGCCTTAGTTCCTCTTCTTGTAGCAGAGCTGGGAGTGGAAACAGTAATTGGGACACTCATTCAGAGACTAACCCATGTTAGACAACATAAGAATTCCATGAAACCTGTGTGGTCTTTGTTTTATAGGCTGTGAAATCAATGAAACAGTGAGTACTACAAAAAAAAAAAATGCTGATGCAATTGTGTGTATGTCAAAGTTATTATGTATGGTTTTCTGTTAATATTCCAAAATATTTTTTGATTTTTTAATTAATTTTATTGAGAAACAAATAGCAATGAGAGAGTTTCAAAACAGGTTAGTAGGACAGTTATAATAATTAACGCATTGCATATTGTTTTCTTCATTATAGATATTCATAGTACAAGATGCAGACATGATCTAAACACTATTAGTACAAATCTTTCTTTTCATTGAATTAATAGAAAGTAGCTGTCTATCTATCTATCTATCTATCTATCTATCTATATCACTACAAAATGTCCTTCATTTATATCTCTTTTTTGTTTAGTTTTGTCAGAGATGGGTACTACATTGTCATGTAAATATTTTCCCATAATTTTATTGATAAGCAAATAGAAATGAGACAGTTACAAATCGAATTGGTAGGACAGTTTCAATAATTAACACACTGCATATATTCTTCCTAGTGGTTAATTGCT
>NDGN011472629.1:0-20742 GCA_002564285.1 Tympanoctomys barrerae | reverse complement strand
AACAGGAACTCAGTGAGGTTAGAAGGGCAACAAAATGGAGTCAATTTGACAGGGTATAACATTGGTGAACTCTGTTTTGCATATAAATCTGTCCTTATGAGTTTGTAAGTTTTATATCTGCTTTCAGTTGTTTAAGATGAATTTATCTAACCCTGAAATACTAGGGCCATGAGCAAACTGAACTACAAGCAGATGAAAGGACAGTCTAATTTCTTCACATGGGTACTAAACTAGTAGAACTCATATTCTATGAACTGGTACAATGAAAATATTTAAATCTCTTTATATTTATTTATTTAATGTATTTTTGCAGGGTCTCACAACGCAGCTCAGAGTCCTAGTGATCCTCCTGGTTTCAAGCCTCCCAGGGCTGGGATTAGAAGTATAGGTCCCCACGCCCAGATTCTTAAATCTCTTTTTAAAAGATGGCGATTAGGTTGGTTTATGGAAATTAGGAAGAACTGCTCTGTGATTGTGAGGTCAGGCGGGTTGCGGCCTCTTGGACCTGTTAATAGCTAGCGTTTACTCTTTCGTTGAACAAGCAATAAGCCAAGGCACTGCATAATACAGCATTATATATATATATATATATATATATATATATATATTAAAACATTTAGTTTTACCCAAGGTCCCTTGTCAGCAACATTATGGAAATGAGAGGCTGCATAATCATCTAGATTGTCAATTGTTGCTCTTAGTCTTTAATATAAAACAAAACTTAAAAAAAGAAACCACAAGTGTACCTATTAGAGAAGCTACAGGGATGTTCATTGCTGTGCACTTTCAATGACTGAAAATTAGAAGCAACCCAACTGTCCAGTGACAGCAAATGTGTTAAGCAGATGACATAGAGTGTGGTCATTCAAGTGACAGTGCAGGGGACTAATAAAGACACGAGGAGATACACACGTGTGAATCCCTGACAGCGTGCAGTGGCATTTCATGTTTTGAAGGTTTCTCCTTCCATAGGAAATTCACTAGGAAAGGTCTATTCGAAATGTTAGCAGTGATGAAAATTAATGCTAACCATAGTTTTCTCTGGGTGGTAAAATAATAGGTGGCTTTATATTGTATTTTTCCTACCTTAACTTGAAAAATATCCTTACAGTAAATGTGTAATATGTTGGTAATTTATAAAAATGACAACAATTACAGAAAGGAGAGGAAAGGACAGAGGAGAAAGAGAGAAGAAAAAGCCAGTTAAAGGCTGAGGACAGATGAAGGGTCCATAGCATGAAATCAAATGCAACTTGAACAGATTAATGTTTGAAAAATCAAAGGACAATATTGTCCCCTGTGATTTAATTTTCTCTCCCTCTTGGATTTCTTGTGGGCTGTATTGCTTAAGACAGGCGTTCTGGGTTGACTGGGCAACTAAGTCTTGTGGTTTGCTCTGCACTGTAAATTACTTGACCCAAACATCGTTCTACTCTGGGGAAATCTAATCACTTTTTATATATTCCCTCATTTCAATTCTCACCCCTGCCAGACGTCTCACTAACGCGCGTCAGTTTTGAAATCCTACTCACAGTTTGCGAACTTGCGGAATTACTGAATGCGTTGCAAGTGCCGCACCACTCCCGGAGTGCTGGTGAAATACAGAAGAAATGCACGATCATTATCGTGATGAGAATAATTGAAACACACACACACACACACACACACACACACACACACAAATAAAATCATAACTACTTTTCCTTGAACCCTGAAGGTGTTCTTATAGAACTGGGAAAATGGGTATAAATTACATTGGAATAAGAACATGGAGATTGCTGTAATATTACTGTCTCTAATATTATCATGTGAGGGTGACTGAAAATTATCATGTCAAAGTGGCATGTGATTAGAAAATTGTAAAATTTTAGAGATTATCTGCATAGTTTGTAGGGCCTGGGACGACAGGGAAAAGCAGAATCCCTTGTTCAAAAATGATCAAGAATCCCAAGACTGTCTAATGGGTCTATAACCTGGGTGCAGAACACTTTTGAGGGCAGATCCTGCCTGGCCACCCAGCTCTGACCCAGGGAGGCAGCCCATGGGGAGAAGTGTCCGGGTTCTGTGAACAGGTACACAACCAAGCCTAGCGTATGTTCCCTTTCAATTGCATATTACTCATCCTTAAAGACAGAGGGTATTTTTATTTTTTAAAAAAGAATTAAAAAATAATAAAAATGATACAGAATCTCACTAAACAAGATGATAGGCATTCAGAAATGGTTGTTCTATTGCATACTGTTGTCTTCAAATTAGTTGTTTAGATTACCAGATCTAAGCATGCAAAATTGTTCTAAAAAATTGAAAAGAAAAATTAAGCATTAACTACCCCTTTCAATAAACCAAAGAAATCAGCAGTACAGGGGATACTTTGTTGTGGATGATGAGGGAGTGACTGCCACCTGAGTAAGTGATAAAACGGAGCATCTGGGGCTCCGAGCACAGCCGAGGGCTGCCCTGGCCTTGCCCCACAGCAGAGACAAGTGAAGTTCTCTGAAACAGCCAGATGATAGCTAGTTTCAGTTTCATGGGCTGCATGGTCTGTGCTGCTACTATTTAACTATGCTATTGTAGCCCCCAAGTAGCCACAAACAAGATGTAGCTGTTTCCATAGCTTTATGGGTAAGTCATTTATATGATTTTATATGATTTCCATGTATCAGAACATATTTTTCTTCTTTTGATTTTTCCCAATTCTATAAATATGTACTAGCTACACTAAGCTCTTGAGCCACACAAAGACAGGTACAGAATGATCTTACTGGCAGGTGTTAGTTTCAGGGCCGATGTCCTAGAGGCAGAAGCCTCGCCAGGCATCAGTGTCCCTGGGAAGTGTCTCCTCCTCCAGTGGCTGTGCTCACTTTTGCTGTTGAGCCGAGCAGCAGAGGTCTCAGAGTTGTCTGGTGCTATGGTCTTGCTTCTTCCACAAGATCGCATGTGTGCAGGTGGCCGGGACTGAGCTTGCCCTGGCGGGATGCTCACCTCAGAGCAAAGGCGGCTCCTTTGCCTTCCCATGTCTGATGGGGTTGATGGGCTGATGTGTCATGGGACAGCCACTGGGGATAAAAAGAGGGGGCATTCCAATTGGCCAGTCCAAAGCTTGGGGGCCAGCTCCCTCTGTCAGGGAGCAGATTCTATATTCACCATACCTAAAAGAACCATGGAACACAGGTGAAGGACCAGCGTGAAAAAGGCTCAGGAGCCAAGAGGTGTACAGGAGGTGGTTACAAGGAGGGCGGACAAAGGAGTTTGTAAAGGTCTTATGGGAGATGCTTTAAAAGAATTGCAGAATGTGAGTTACATTTCAGTAAAGTTGTTCCTTTAAAAGCATGCTGAGGGAGGTGACAGGGCCACTCCAAGCATGGAGCTGGGTTTGCCCTGATCTACCCAACACTGATGGAGAACCAACTTTCCCGCGACCCTCCATCCTTCCCCAGTTCCTGCTGACGAATGACTCGAAGGCATGCTCCAGCTCTTCAGATTTCACTCCCTCTCCCCGTCACTCCTCAGTGGATGCCGACAAAATCTCCACTCTTCCTTGGCTACTGGACAGGCTTGCTTGGTGACCAACGACCTCCAGGTTGTTGCAGCTTTGCCTTACTTTCTGACACACTGGGCCAAGTTTTTTTTTTTTTTTTTTTTTTTTAATGTATTTAGGACAGAGTCTATAGGGTCTCACTACACAGGTCAGGCTTCTAATGATTCTCTTGTTTTTCAGCCTCCCAAGCACTGGGATTACAGGTGTGCGCCACCACACCCAGTCTCCATCGCTGTCTCAGCACGCCCCCTGGAGCGGGGCTGGCATGCATGCAGGAGATGGAACCCTGGTCACTGCACTCTGCCTAAGCAAGCGCTTTAGTCCCCTGAGCTTTCTGGTTGACCCTTTTTGGGCCAAGTTTTAAGCAGCTGCGTGTGTCCCTCAGCTTGACCTCTCTTCTCTTGGCTTTCAACATTCTGCAGGAACAGTGTGTTGCAGCTTCTGGCATCTACACGAACCCGCCTAACCTTTACAGCCAACATGAATGTAGAAGACATATCCTGCTGCCCCCACTTCAGAGCCAATAAGACTGACATTTAGAAATGTTAAACACCTTGTTATCGACCCCACCCTTGGCACTTGCATAGAGGTTGGACTTCAGTGCTGGCCTTCTGACGCTGGTCACATTTTTCTTTTGCTCATATGCATGGCGATAGCCTCCTGACGCTGGACACCTGTAATTCCAGCACTATGGGAGGCCAAGACAGGAGGGTCACAAATCAGAGTCCAGCCTGGGCAACGTAGCTATTTAACGAGCCCTTGTCTCAAGAAGGGGCGGTGATGTTGGGGTATAGCTTGGTGTGAAGGCACAAAGGCCCTGGATTCAATCCACAGTACCATCAAAACCAAGCCAAACCAGACTGAACCACACCACACCAAATCAAATCAAATCAAACTGAGCCAAGCCACACCAAATCAAACCGCAAACAACCCGTAAGCAGAAAGCCCTACAGAAATCGAGCACAGGCTTCGCCTTTTCTTCTAATTTAAATTTAAATTTAATTTAATTTACTTTTTTTTTTCTTCTGACTTTTAAAGCTCCTCCCCAGGTCCTGCTCCTCCTCCTTCAGGAACTTGCTATGGCCATCGGGAGGCCCTCTCTGGGCCTCCGTTCTGGCAACCACTCCTATGTGATGACCTTGGAAGGCCTTCTGGGTTTCCTTCGCTAACATCTCTCCCTATGTCCCCACACCCCAGAACATTTTAATGTGCCCATCTAGCTTTAATGGCATTTTTCTTCTTATCTGCTTCACACCCTGGTGGATGGGATCTCTGTCACCTCACTTAGCACCCTTTTCTGACTGTAGCATAGTATACAGAGTGACAAATATTTTTTCATTAAAATTAAAAACTTTTATATCAAAAGGCAGTAATGAAGGAGTGAGAACACAACTTACAGAGAGGGAGAAAATATTGGCAAATCATGTTTTATTTTCCCTAGTGTGGGAATTGAACCCAGGGCCTCAGGTATGCTAGCTAAGTTTTGTGACACTGACCTATAATCCCAGGGCTTTTAAAACATTTCATTTTGGGACAAGGTTCTGCTAAGTTGCCCATTCTGGGCTCTAATTTGTGATCCCCTGCCTCAGCCTCTGGGGTACCTGGGATTACAGGCAGGCACCACTGAGCCTGATTAAATTTAAATTTTTAATAAGGGATTAATATCCGGAATACAAAAATAACTTCTACAACTCAAGAGTAACAACCACACAACTCCTGAGCAACCCAACTCAAAAATAGATAAAGAACTCATATAGCCATTCTCCAGAGAAGACATATTGGTGGCAAATAAGCTCATAAAAAGATGCTTAACATCATTCATTATTACAGAAATGGAAATCAAAGCCAGAATAAGGTCCATTCTGCTACCACCAGTATGATTACCATTATGGAAAGCAATGCCACCCACAAATGGAGACCCTGGTGCGTTGCTGGTGGAAGTTTAAAATGATGCAGCCATTATGCAGAATAGTACGGTGGTTCCCCCCAAACATACACTTACCATGTGATCATTTCACCTCCGGACACATACCCCAAAGAATTGAAAGCAGGGACTCAGATACTACACTTGCACACTGATGCTCATGGCTGCATTATTCTCAGTAGCAGACAGACAGAAACAACCCCCAAATTCATCAACAACTGGATGGATAAGTAAGACGTGCTATATGGAGACAACTGAATCGGAGTCAGTCTTGAGAAGAACAACGTGACGGTCACTGCTACAAAGTGGTGAACTGTGCAGACAGTGAACTAGGACGGACACAAAGGGCATAGATTCTGTTTTCACCTTTAGGAGGTACCTAGAGTAGTCAGCATCATAGAGAAAGAGAGTCGTAGAGTATTCGTAACCAGGAACTGGGGTGGGGAGTACGGGACGAGGAATTGTTGAGGCACGCACATGGAATTTCAGTCTGGGGTGGCAAAAAAGCTCAGCTGTATGAATATACTCCTGGGCACAGAACTGTACTGGAGGCGGCTATAATGGGTAAGTTCTATCTTATGTGTGTTCTGCCACAATAAAAAGGCAGAGGAAATGCAACCAAATCAATCTGATTCCAGAGGACACCTGTAATATTCAGGGTAGACTCCCGTGGCAGAGTATAGCGCATAGGGTTAAAAACCTGCTCCTGGGACAGGTAGGCATAAAATTGCACCTCAGCCTGGTTGCCTAGGAGTTATGCAGCCCTGGGCAGGTCACCAAGCTCACTGAACCTCGGGAATCCCCGTGAGAGCAGCAGTAACAGCCCTGTGGGCGTAAGTAAGCTAAAGAAAGACAGCTTATGGAGTTTCTCGAGGATTCCTTTGCCTTCTGGGGTGTGGCCTAGGGTGGACTCTCCGGGCAGGCCTCCGTTGTCAGAGCCTTGCAGGGTTGTCCTGTCTTTGGTTTGCCTTTCCTTACGCCCCCATCCTCTGCCTCGCGGACCCAGACCTGGGAAGGAGGAGCACACAGACAGGACACCCTTGTCGGTCGTCCTTGGCGGAGACCCATGACAGGGACGTGACTCAGCAGCCATGTGCACTGCAGGCCCGGCCCCCTGCGTGTTTGTGTGCCCAATGGAGCTCACGGTATTTGCGGTGTTTTTTGTGATGCGATTAAGCTCGCAGCTGTGAGGGGTGTTATTTAATTAAGACAGACATGCCTGCATCCCCATTCCATAGGCAGCTTCTCGCCATGCAATTCCGCAGAGTGCAGCTGAGGGCAGGGCTCCGTCTGAACTCTGCAAGGCTTTGCCCTCGAATCAGCAGCATCACCTCTCTTAGAACATGAGAAGAAATTGGTCCTTTTGGGCTCACTAGTGCGAGTTAGAAAATTCAGCGTCAGGATACAGGAGCAAAGTGGCTGCACTTTGCCTAAGTGTGCAGAACAGGCCGGCCTGCATCTGCTCCTTAGAGGCCGGGGTGGATGTGACCTCCCTGACGTTCACCTTGTGCGGTCTGTGGAGCATCAGTGACTAGGTGGTGGGTCAGGCAAAGGAGCTGGCTCGGTTAAATGTTTAACCTGTGTTTGAGAATCAACTGTTCCTCTCTGAGAGGATTTAACTGGGACATTTTCCAGGAATTTTCCCAAGTCCTTTTGCTAGTCGAATTTCTCATTCTTCTTTCCTCTTTCCTATGTTTCCCCTTCTTAGTTTATTTTCTTTCAGTTTTATTATTTAGTGGCTTCATCAGGCAGGAGACCTGTTCCTCACCCCAAGACATACAACCGAGACAGAAGACAATGGCGGGGTACCTAGTGTATGTGAGATCCTGTTGGATTTTTTGGTTTTATTTTATTTATTTATTTTTATAATTTTATTTTTTATTTTTTTAGAACAAGCTTCCAATTTTATTCCTCTGAGTACCACATAGCCTACTTCCATGATATCTATAGACAGCATGAGATTAATTAAAAACAGAACCTGTTGGCCACCCTTGTCTAACTTTCGTATATATTTGGTACAGGGTTTCGCTACATAGCTTAGACTTGTGGTGATCCTCTGTGCTGGGACTACAGGTGTGCGCCACCACATCCAGTCTCGGTGGCTGGCTGGGCCGGCACAGAGAAGGGGCCAGCACAGCATGTGTCAGGGATCGAACTCCCGGCCCTGAGCTTGCCTGAGCAGGTACTTAGTCCACTGAGCTATCTTGCTGGCCCTTCCTGTTGGGTTTATTATTTATTGGTGTATTGTTTTTCAGTACTAGAGTTTGAACCCAGGGCCTTCACACTGAGCTACATCCTCAGCCCTTTCTTAATTTTTGTTTTTTGAGATAGAGTCTCACAGAGTCATTAAGTTGCCCAGGCTGGGCTCAAACTTGCAGTCCTTTGGCCTCACACTTCCAGGGCACTAGGATTATGGGTGTGCACTACCATGCCTAGATCGGAGCATGATTTGAGCGCTAGAGAGAAAGGAAGCATTGGAGAAGACCACTGCTGGTTTGAGTATTGCTTTGGTGCAGCGTCCTAGCTTGGTCATTTAATGGCTGTGTTAGTGGTAAAGGTTATTACTCCCTGTATGCATCAAATTAAAAAAAATTAGAAAGACAGGATTGTGTTTCATTGCCTACACTGGCCTGGGACTGTTGGGTCCAAGTAATCCTCTTGTCTCAGTCTCCCAAGTAGCCAGAACTACAGATGTGTGCCAGTACATCCAGCAAGCCTCCAGTGTCTGATACAGAATATGTAACAATCCCAGTATCGGCTCCAGAGGATTGTTAGAGAAGTCGGACAAAGTGGTGTATTTCTAGTTGCAAGCAGATCTCAACATAGCACAAGCAAAAATGAAGCTAAAGTAGCACACGTCACTGAAAGGTCTAGAAGTAGATTTCAGTGTAACTGAGTAGGGGGGCCTCAGTGTCAAGGTTCTGCCTCTCTATCTCTAGGGTTTCCTTCCTATATTTGCTTGTATTTGCTCCACCCTCACAAGTTCTCTCCAGCTTTCCACTTCCATCTTCCTAAGTGGTAGCAGCAGCATAGTTTCGGCAAAGCTGGAACTAGTCCGCATTAGATCAATCTGTGTCACCCAAGACCAGCGAGCATGGTCAGGGAGATGAGCAATCTGAGAACTTCAGCCTGGCTCTCACTCTCGCCGACTCTAAGTGTGTGTGTGGAGGGAGGTGGTGGTGGTGCTGGCAAGCGGAGGGGAAGCGCCTCAAAGTAAGACCCAGGCACCAGCTTCAAGGGGTGGGCAATGCACGTTATTTTCAAATGGAGGGGAAATCTACTCCGGGTCCACCAGAGCAGCTACTACAGAGATGACCCTATGAGCATGTTTGGTATTATTATTACTGCTTTGAGAATGATTAATATGAAACTAACGGTCATGTTTCCAATTGCAATGGACAGGATAAGTGGCAAATTAGAAGGGGCCAGCCAGGGCTGTTACTAAAGGCACCGCAGAAGACTTGGAGAATCCCCCCCTTCAGAGAACCTAAAAATACCCCGTGGGCTGTTTTGCTCCTTCACAGTTCCTGAAAGCCAGGTTGGATGCCGCAGAGGGCAATTACAAACTGTCTTACTAACAACCCTCTACATAGTATGTTCTTTTGTAATGATGGAGTGGCCCCCGACCTTTTTGGAATTATTTAGCTCTCTATTAAGGCTAGTCAATGAGTTAATTCATTCCCTAAGGGAGCCAGATTTTATGGAACTGACTTATTATCATCAACATTTCATACAGGGCTGTGCCTGGAGTAAGGAACAGTGTTAACACGTGTTAGGTTAATCTAGGAGTGAGGAAAACAATTTATGCACATTTATATGAAGTCCCGTGTAACAATTAAAGCTTGCCCTGACATCAAGTCCAGCACTTTGGTAGCTTTTTTTTTTTTTTTTTTTTTAAATTTCAGGGAGCATACACTGGCAAAATAACAGAATTCATTCTCTCTTCCAATATTTTCCTGTTCATATTTTCTAATTTGGGCTGGCCTTATTCTCATTAATCCAAAGTAGTGTGATTTCACAGGACACACCCTCTTGAATACTTGTTCCTTCATTGCCTCACTCCTAAAACGCTGTTTTCTTATTTTAGTTTCCAAACATGTAATTATTTCCAGCTCTTCCATTTTAAGCTCAGGGTTCTTTGAAATGAACCATGTTAAAGATAAATACCTTGCAAATAAACTCTTAAAGACAGACACTTCAATTTCAGACCTTATTTTGTTTATAGCTCTAAAAGGTCAGTATCAAATTCTTATTATTTATAATCCCATTATGTCCCGAAGACATTGAGTCATGAGATATTTCAGGCTGATTGATACTCTTTCTTTCTTTCTTCTTTTTCTATTACTGCAGTAAGATCAGTTTCAGTTTCTTAAAAATGAGATTCAAGATCCATTTCATTTGGAAAGATCACATGGCAAACAGGAAGCATATAGTTTACAAGTGAAATCCTTTTATTTTTGCAGTGAACTTTTAATCAGTTTAATTCTTTGTTTCCCATTTATTATGCCTTAAGGACAATGTTCTCCTTGATTTATGATGTACACGTTTATTATTTTCCTAAGCTAGAATCAATACCTACAAGGTGCTCTGGTTAATTAGGGAACATTTTATCATTTTTTTTTTATTAAAGAATTCTTAATCCAGTTTTAGCTGCTCATTTCCATCATAACCAGTATTTTTGGGGTTTAGATGGTAATCTTGATTCATAACCCACTTTTTGTTGTGCATTTCCAAGATTTTGACCAGTATTTTGGGACTTATTTTTCCCCATTTGATGCTAATTGCTGCAATATTGTCTTCGAGTCACCTTATTAACCAACAGAGTCTGGCCATGTTGTAATTTTTGTTTTCTGTATCAAGAGTTGAACTCAGGACCTCATGCTTGCCGGTCAGGCACTGCGCCCCTGAGCTACATCCCCTGTCTTCATGGTGTACATTAGGGGCAAATGGTTTAAATATGGGGACTCATCCAGCAACTATTGGCTTAATTTGGTTACCAGAGAAAAAGATTCTAGATGTATCCATACCAGCCAGAGTAGGCATGTACAGAAAATAAAAATTTATATATACATTTAAAATTTTAATATCATTATTATTTTAAATAACCAATTTGCCTGTCCAGAGAATTCATAGGTTATATGAAAAAGATAAGAAAGTCACTTTTATTTAAATTTATGTGGGTGCAATTTATGATCCATCTAGAAGATTAGGGAAAAGCTTAAATTAATTTGTTTTGTGTGTGTGGCAGGCTCAGCCTGCACTGGGGACGAGGCTGGCGCTGCATGTTGTTCCAGGGAGCAAACCACGGTCCCTGAGTGTGCCTAAACTTGCCTAAGCAGGCACTTTAGACTGCTGAGCTATCTTGCCAGCCCTAAAAAAAATTTTTTTTTTGAATAAATGTCTCTCTGGGAAAGAATTGGAAGGAAGAACAGGTATGCAGTGTTTTACTTCGAAGCATGGATTTAAGCCATCGTGCACACAAGGTTGAAGTGTTCATCACTTGAGCATCAACAAGGAAAATGTTTTGCAATCGGAAAGCTGTCTATGGCACACAGATCTAGCTATGATACTGTAATTTTTTAAACTGTCATTTCCTTAACATGACCTTACTGTAACCACTCTGGCAAAAGGAGGATACTGTCCTGGGGGCACAGAAGAACTCTGCTTTTTGTATCTTTAGGTCATCTCCAGCCTTAACCCCTTTCACGTGGAAAGATGATTTACCTTAAAGAGATCACAAAAATATCACGATATGTGTTGGTAAAAAATTGAAACCTTAAGCACTTTCTGTGCAGCGATGTGGTACTCTACATTGCATGATTATATTACAGTTTTATGGATGCCAAAATGACCAGCTGGCTCTATTTTCTTAGGCAAGCAAATGGCCCATATCCTAACTCTATGTAATACCTCCTGAGATAAGTAGGTTGTCTACATTGTGGGAATGTCCAGGACGTGAAGATGGAGAACATGCTACTACAGTCAATACTATTTTAGCTTTGGCTGGTGATTTTACATGGATCTAACTCTGTTGTTCTTTATATCTCAAAATGAACAGGTTGACTACTCAGTATTTTATTGGAGGCTAGACTTGTACAGAGGATTTGAAATTACCCATGGATTGGGTATAAATCTGCTCAGAAAAGAAAGGAAAACAAAATTCAGGATCACCTAGTAGGTTTTGGTTATCTAAAATAATTTATATAGCTATTTTGGTCCCAGATTTTTAAATTTCATTGAGGTTTAATTGACAGATAATAGCATGGGCTTTAAGTATATGATTCCATGTTTTTTTTAGTAACTTGTACAGCCGTGAAGCATCACAACAACGTGAGTTTTAAGTGTTTTCATCACTCTCCAAATGCCTACCTGCAGGCACTTTCTCTTTTCCTGCCCACCTCCAGGGAGCCGCTAGCCTTCTCTTTCTACAGATTTGCCACTCGCGAGCCTTCCGTACAATGCGTCCATGTGACATGTGATCATTTGTATTTGGCTTCTTTCCCTTGAGATAACATATTTGGAGTTTACGCACAGTGCAGCACTCAGCAGTACTGAGCTCATTTTTACAGTCTGCACTGTGTGTAAAATACCTCATCTTGCTTCTCCATTTACCAGCTGATGGATGTTTGGGTTGTTCCTACACTTTGGCTGTCACGAATAATGCTGAGACGCACACGCACGTGAGAGCCTTCCCGTGGACATACGTTCTCAGCTCTCCTAGACACCTAGGAGTGATGCTGCTGTGCCACGTAGTAAATGTGCCACGTAGTAAATGTGCCACGTAGTAAATGTGCCACGTAGCAAATTTATATGTAACATTTAAAGAAACTTCCAATCTATTTTCTGAGGAAAACGCACCACTTTATCTTCTTGCCAGGACTGCCCAGGGGTCCTAGTTTGTCTACATCCTTGTCAATACTTATTGTTACATGTCTTTCTAATTCTAGCGATGCCTGCTTGTGAGCCATGGCGTCTTATGGAGCTCAGGGGGGAGTCAGTCTCACTGATGCCAGATAATTCAGCTGCTCGCCAGATAATTGTGGCATATCTACTAACTACCAGGCTCTGTACAAGTAGAAAAAATAATAAAGCAATGTCCCTGACACCAAGGAACGCCCACGTTACTAAGAGAACAAAAGCGCTGCATGCGTTTCAGTCCACCTCGCCCTTAGGGGCTTCTAGATACTGTATCTGCCCCTTCCTTGGCCCCTCGCCCCTGCGGGTAGTGCTGCACACGGACTCCTGGGACAAAGTGGCTGCTCTGTGGCCCAAGGAAGAGATTCCGGGTCAGCGAAGTTGTAACGAAGACAGCACTAGCGTAAATAAGGCCGATCATGGGGGATCTGAATTCATCACTGCTAGATGGGGCAAAGATGTGTAGGTAGAGGGAGCAGGGGAGAGGAGGAGGGAGGAGCCGCCCCTGCTGCACCGGTGAGAGAAGCCACACGGAGACGCCTTGGCTGTTCTCTGCTCTGCATCTTTTTACGTAACGCCCTGCAACACTTCACTTCTTCTGAACTTCTGCGAAGCTGCTCAAACATCATGCTTAACCTCGACTGCCTCTGCTCATCTGAGCTACTTTGAGTAGATTTCTGCTGCTTGTAATCGAAGAACTTAAAAGCGTAGCGCTGTAGCACGCATACTCATTGTGTGAACGTTATCACGTCTTTAAATCTAAATCTCTAAAAACAAACCCTGTCATTGGCTTTCCAGTCATCCTCCTCGGAGTTTTCCTCAAGAAACTAACTGAGGGTGAGAGCAAATATTCATCTAGCAAGATGTTCCACAGAGCACTTTTACAATGTAGAATAATGGAAGTTGAGGTGACCCTCCAGAGACTGCATGAATAACGGCAGAGTCTACTTTGGAAAATTGTATTTTCATGTAAACCTTATTGACTTTTTAATAACACGAGAGTTTAGCTCTGTGTCATATAATATGATTTATGAAATGGTATCACGTTATGACAGGATTTTTTTCATAAAGCTTCATTACGTTTGGAGAGCTACACATAATATACGACATGTTAATTTTTCCTTTTTGGTCCTTGTAGGCCAGCTCTTCTGACTGGCCGTCATTTATCAATTTTTTCTTTTCTGACTCTGAGCCCACGGACAGCATTTAGTTATCCATGCTGTAAAGGTGAGCAATGAACTGTATAAGCCAGATCCCTGGTCTGTGTTCCCTTCCTCCTCCTAAATCCCATACTTTATTGTTAGGGGCTGTATTTAGGTCTCCGCAAAGCCTCACCGCACCACAGGAGGGGCTTCTCGGAGGAGCCTGGATCTCGGTGTGTGGTGCTGGGAACAAGCATGTGATGCTGGGGTTGATCCATGAGGAGATGCTAGGATTGAGGCTGCCTCATCCTGGGGGTGAGTGCTGCCCACCCTAAAGGTGTTCAGCCTGGCAGGATGTAAGAGACAGGAAGAGGGTCAGTGCCTGCCTGTTGCTTGCTGCTTCAGTACTTCAATTGTCTCCCCTCGGCGATGCCCCTCTGCCGTGTCACCCCTCCTTGGAGCCAGCCAGCTATGGACTGAAATCTCTACAGACTGTGAGCTATAGGAAACCTTTCCACCTAAAACTTTGGGTATCAGGTTCTTTGTTTTGGGAAAGTAGCTAAAGCATTTACCCTGAAGTCTCTGGGACTAAAGAAAGAATTACCAGTAATCTGAGGGCTCTCCTTCGGCTCTCTTGTGCCCGCCACACTGCTCGTGTATTAGGAGCTTGGTCCACAGGGTTTCCATTTTGAGGGGTGGTGTGGAACCTTTAAAAAGTGGAACCTAGTGAGAGGCCCTCAGGTCATGGGGGTGCTCTCCTTGGAAGAGCACATTGGTCTCCCCAAGTGAGTTGCTGGTTATGATCAATCTTCTCCGAAAGCCTCAAGCCAAGCCCCGAGTCTCTCTGTGTCACCCTCCACTGTGTGATCTCTTCCGCCTACACAAGCTGTCATAGTTGCTATCTGTCATGGCCTTCCCCAGAGGCCAAACCCATTGAGTTGTCAGATCTTGAACTTCCAACCCCAAACTGTGAGCTAAACAAATTTTTTTTTTTTTTGTAGAGGTGGCCTGTCTCAGTTGTGTCATTATAACAACAAAAACTGACAAATATACTCTGAATAGCTGACTGTTATTTATTCAGCAAACTTGATGCCCACACACCCCAGCTACTGTTCATACCAACTGGAAAGAAGTGGCAAGGAGGGGAGGTCCCCAGTGAGCCCCCATGGGCTTCCGTACTGAGTCCTGGTACCTCAGTCACAGTGACCAAGGACTAAGAATGTGAGCAGGTTCTTCCCAAAGCGTATGAGAGATAATGTCAGCACATGGTGATGTTGCTCTATTTTGAATGATGCTTTTTGGAGATTGCTGCCTGGGTCCTGCCCCAAAGCCAATCCCTTCCCAAGGGCACCAGAAGTGGATCTTGGTAAAATGAGTACTTTTCACCCCCGAGATAAGTAGTCCACCCACAACAACTCAGCAGAGGGACTCCGCAGAAGGCAGTGGACTTCTCGAATCATGGGGGTGAGTGATAAAAGCTGCAAAGCCCAAACCAAAGTCAAACTGAACAGAACAACAACAACAAAAAAACACCTGAAGACTGTGTAGTGATTGATGGGCAGAGCAAATCTCATCTCCTAATCCTGGCTGACTCTCCAGAGCCCTTAAAAATCCCTTGAGTGCTCCTGACTCACCTGGAAGTGTAAGATACCACCAAGATGCCAGGCCTTTGCTGGTTGTCTAGCCATAGGTTTGAAGCAGTGCTGAAATGAGAGACCTGAACACAACCAGCTAGGAGGCTTTTGAGAGGAGGTGAGGGTCACAGAGCCAGGCACGAATGTGCATGCACTGTAGGAGGGCAGGGCTGGTGGGCCACCATCTTAGCTGGGAGCGTGAAGCTCTCAAGGATTCTAGTGGAGGCCCTGCTTGACCTTTAGGGCCTCCTGGGAAACTGAGGAGCCCTTGGTTTTCCACCTCACACACTTGGGTCCAAGTGTGGAAGACAAAACCCTGACAGCCACTAGGTGAGTGGTTGTGGGAAAGCCTCACACAAATCTGGGGCAATGGAGAACTGGTAAGGTTTACATCAAGAGAAACAAAACGGCAGTAAGATTCTTGGGCAGGGCCTGCCCATGAAGTCATATGGTGTCCAGCCCTTATGGGCTGCCTACCACAAATCAGGTAAGGCCAGGCCTGTGTCCTGGGGGAAAGCGGGGAGAGCAGCAGGCTCATGCTCATTAGAGCTTCCCCTCATGGCTGGGTGGCGTGGTTTGTGAAACTGGGCAGGGAATGTGAGTATGATCCCTAAGATCCCTCAAGTGCTAAGAACCTTTCACAGCGCAGTGATCTGTGTACAACCCCAGGGAAGGTCACCTGCACTGGCCAGCAACTTCAGCAGGGGACATGAGGGTCCTGGAGTTACCTAGGCACTGATTTCAGTGTAGCCCATGGAGGGAAATCTTGAATTTCTGAATTTGCTGACCTGTTTGAGATGAGGTGGGAGGAAAAGGCTTTTAGTAAATGATGCTCTTTAATCTTTGGTGTGTTACTCAAATAACCGTGAATGAATGGAATTACAGTCTTTGGGCAGTTTAGCAAGATTCTTTATAGCAAGCTTGGCTCCTACCAGCGGACTATCACTCTAAAAGCACTCTGGGAGCAATTACACACACAGTAACCCCTTATTAAGCAGCAATTTTATCTAACCTTCGCGTTTCCTTCCGAGTGTGAGAATGAAGAAAGAGATGAATTAAAACCCACAAGAAGCTCCATATGCTCTGGCTATGGAGAGTCTGGAGAGCGGGTGGCATTTGGATACAGCAGCTCCACGCACAAGGTGGAGGACAGGGATTTCAGTTAACACCTCCCAGCCTCCAACCACCCACTTTTCAAATTGGTCCAGATTCCCAGGGCTGTCAGAGGAAAGGGAGGTGTAGGAGGGAAATACCGATTTGCTGGCACCGTCCCCAACTCAAGTGGCAAATCCCGCTGTAGAGCGAGGGTGTGCACTGAGGTTATGCACAACTGAGAAACTGCGGGAGACAGAACCTCTTCTGCAGGTGGCAGTCAGGCTTTCTCTGTTCTAATTCATCTCAATTCTCAATGGGAACATTTTCCAGAGTGGACCTAAACCTAAATTATTTTATAAAAAATTATGCCTGGGTATTAGGTGCTCAAAGAAATGGACACAGTTAAGTGGGAGAGAGCAGAGGAATCCAAACAGATCTCAAACATCATTTTTAAAAACAGGCTTCTTGGAGCTCTCCAATTCAACAAGTGTTGCTTGACTAGGTTGTAGAGCAGCAGATAGTTGAACTGGAGAACACACTGTTGGCATGGATATACTGACTGTAAATGTGGCTGAAACTGATCATTCTTTTTTAAAAAATAGACTCTTATTCTTTAAAGAGAGTGCAAATTAGTATTAAAATAGAAAAAGTTTACAAGTGATACAGAATTTCACTAAACAAAATCATGAATTCCACAGTATTTTTTCTATTGTATAGTGTTGTTTTCTCATCAGTTGTTCATATTACTGGATATATACATGCAAAATTAGGAGGAGAAAGAAAAAGAGAAATAATATATAAGAAAGTAAGAAGAGAGAAAGAGGTAAAATAACTGAAAAAAGAAGACAAAACAAATTAATCATTAACTGCTCCTTTCTATACACCAGCAGAAATGCACAGTACATCTGTCCAAACCATCCTCTTTATGTACGTAGATACATCTGTTTCCTCCACTCCCTTTCCTGGACTCATCCCAGTAATATAGCCGCATAATCTGTCATAACTAAATATTGGAAGCAACAAAATGCCCATCAACTGAGGAACAAATAAGGAAGATGTGGTATTTTTACACAATGGAGTATTATTCAGCTATAAAAAATGATAAATTTGAGGCTTTTGTCTGTAAATTAGAGAACGTACTCTTAAGTGACACAAATCAGACCCAGAGGTGCAAACATCATATTGTCTCCTTAGTGTGAGAATCTGAAGGAGAAAATAAAATGTGAAGTGTACAGTAGATGCTGGGAAAAGGGAATAAACCTGTTCAGATCATCTTTCTGTTGCTTGAGCATTTGTATGCTCTCCTGTTTTATAAAAATATTTTCAGGCATGCTTTTTGTACATGCTGCCAACTAGAGGTAGGTTTCTAACTTATTTTTCCAGTAGGGGCAGTCATCTGCCATCTCTTTACCTGTCTGCATGCTCCCTTTTCTCTTGGGATTCTCCTGACTCTCTGGGGTCAGGTTCTTCTCTGGGTCCTAATTAGCCTTCATCTGACCGGTTCTACCAAATCCAGCTGGCATGAAATGAGAGAAACAAAAGTCGTGTCACTTCTCATCCCCATTTTTGGTTATTATTGTTATGTAACAAATACATAGTGATTCAAATAATAATGATTATTTTATCTTTCATGGTTCCTGCTTATGATAATTTGGGAAGAGCTCAAGTGTTCACTTCTGGATGAAGGTCTCACGTGCAACTGTAATCAGAAGGTGTCTGGAGTTGGACCAGCGGGACTGGCCAGGCCTTTCTCTTCCCCTGCAGCCTCAGGATTTCCCCCTGTGATCTCTGCATGGACCGTGGTGGGCTTTGTGCAACATGGTACCCGCAGGGTGGTGGAGGCATTTACCCAGCAGCTCAGGGCTTCTGCATGGGTTAAAGGAGCAGAAACAGAATTTAAGATCTGACCTTGCAGGTCAGTTGCTAAGAGTTGGATAAAACCTCCACTCTGTAAAATTTGTGTTGAAATTTCATTGGTATTTGGGTAGTATTGGGAGGTAGGCATCTTTATGAGGTGATTAGGCTGAGGGCCTAGTGCCTGTGTCTCAGGACTAAGTCTTCACAGGAGCAGGCTGTCAGGACAGTGAAGCTGCGCCTTGCATTTTGTCTCTTCTGCATACACTCATTCCACCCAGTCGTGTCACAGTGTGAGCCTGCACAAAAGTGGCCACCTGATGTGGGGCTGGCCACCCACCCTTCAGAGTCAAGATTCCTCAAACCCTCTATTCTTCATAAGTCACTTGCTCTAAGGTATTCTGTTACAGCACCGAAAAAGAGACTAGGATAATAACCCTGCGTCCTGATGGAAAATGCAGTCATCGTTGGAAAATATAATCTGCCAGAGTCCTCTGCCAGTTATCCATTCCAGTCTCCTTCTTGGCTAATACACTAAGCTCTTTGGGAAAATAGGCAAATGAGAGACTCCTTCCACATCCACTCAGCTAGTGAAGGAATGCCTGGTCCTTCCAACAAAACCAGATCACCTCTGCAAACCCATCATCTTTTCTCCTTGATGTAGTGCCCTCCTCGGAACTATACAATTACAGCTATTAGAGCATGTCTTATATTTACAAATCACAGTGCCAACTAGCTTACTTTGTGTCAGTGTGTGTATTTCTCTCACCTGCAAATCTGGCGTCATAAACCTCGGTGTGCCTGCTCATCCTCACTGCCACCCAGGCGCTGAGATCCCATGAGACGTTGTTTGCTTTCTCATGGATATGTGTTGGATATGTACGTTGAATTAGCGAATGGAAGAAAAGACAAAAGCAATGAATAGGGAGTGATGTGAGAAAATCATAATTGGGCCTTTAAACGCTGTTCTTTGAAATTGCTGGGGCTCAATGTGCTTTTCTGTGGGTGGTGGCTGAGTCATAAGATTCTAACTCTGCTCAAAGAAGGGCTTCATCAGAGACACCTATTATTTACTCCTAGCGTCCCTGGAAATGCTATCGCCTTTTATGCTCACAAGACCAGTGAAAGGCAGAATTGTTGACAGACCAACGTGTAAATTAAAGGGCTGGGATACATCATTAGCCATATGGTCTCCTAGGAATGGAGACTTGCCTATAGTAGGTGAAATTTGTAGTGTTCTGGACCCTAGGACCATATGGTTGTGTCTAGGGAATGCCGGCAGAAATAAATACTTGACTTTTAGTACAAGATTATTTTTTGCTTTTCCTCTTCCACAGCCGTAGGGATGTCTTTCTGCTGCAAATTTAAATGCACAATATGAATAATTGTTTCAAATCCTTTTACTGAGTTGTTAGTGTTAATTTTAGCCTGTGCGTGAAATAGGTTAATCATGGTCCATCTGTACAGGGGGTCAGTGACCGTGGGCTGATTCTGACGTGGGCAAGGAGCATGGTCTAGACCCTGTGGCTGGGCTCAGCTGTGGCCCTTTGGACTGGGCTGATAGCTGATCCAGGACAAACACCAGAGCTAGCAATGTAAAAGATGGCCTGGCTCTGTAAAATATTCCCTTAAATGGAAATCAAAGAATAAAACAAGAGAAACTGCACCAGCAACCGGCAATTGGGAATGAAACAAACAACACGATGATTTACAGCAACATTAGACAAATTAGATACTTAGGGATAAATTTGATGAAAATTTAAGACTTGTACACTGATAGCTACAGAACATTGCTGAGAGAATTTTAAAACTAAAAAAGTGAAAAGATTCTGTTTCATGGTTTAAATAAGTCAGTATTATTAAGGTGTCAATTCTCCCTCAGTTGATCTGTGGATATCATACGATGCCACCAAAATTTCAACAAGCTGTGTTATTAAATAGCCTAAACTACTTTGAAAATGGGAAGAGTTGGAGAAAGGGTACTCTTGATACCAAGAATTATTTCAAAGCTAGAGTAATCACAGACTTTGGGTCTCAGAGCAGGAGAGAAAAATAGATCAATGGAACAGAAGTGAAGAGTCAAGAAATAGAAGTGGTGCTGGAACAATAGTATATTCGTGCATCACACAATGAGCTGTGAGCCTTGCGTTAGGCAGTCTTTCTGGTGCTGATGTGGTGTCCAGAACCCACAGCTGAAAAAAAGGGGAGGTTTATGTGGCTCAACCTTTAGAGGATTCAGTCCATGGGTGAGGCTTTTCAAGGCAGGAGCACTGCAAGAAAAAGCAGCTTTAGAAAGCTGCTTGGTTCACAGTGCCCAGGAAGCAGAGCCAGAAAACCGCACTGGGATGAGCAGGTGAGGGTCCACACAAAGTACCCACCCATGACTTCACAAACCACTTTACAAAGGACTGTAAAGGACTTTGGGGCAGGTGAGATAGCTCAGCAGACTAAAGTGCCTGCTTTGACAAGCTCAGGGGCCAGGGTTCGATCCCTGGTCCCACAATCTGAGCCATTCCTGACCCCGGGCACACTGAACCCATAACCAAGTCTGGGCATGGTGGTGAATGCCTGTAATCCCAGTGCTGGGGAGGCTAAAAACAGGAGGATCATTACAAGGCCAAGCTGTGTAGTGAGAACTTG